>JAYXIM010045757.1:0-33830 GCA_037575425.1 Anastrepha fraterculus
TCAGGAGAAGAGAATTTCGTCACATGTAGTTTGAAAAATCTCCTACAAACAGCTTTTATTGAAAGCAATGTGTAAGAGGGAATTTCATTTCTTTTTCTCAAATTTTTATTTGTATATATTTGCGTAAACCTGTAATCCTTGTATAGAAACCCGCAAATACTGAATTGGTTCGCTTCTAGTGAATTTGAAACCGTGACTAGTGCGCGATTATACTTTCTTCCATATTAACAACTGGTAAGGTTTAGACACTTATGCTATAAGTTGGAGTTAGTACAAAATTCGACGACTATATATATTTGTATATATATATATATATAATTGGCACTTACATCCTTTTTTGGGTCTTTGGCAGAGCACTTTCTCATCTTTTCAGTGCGTGTTTTGATGCTTTTCTTTTTGATGGCAGAAATACACTCGGGGGCTTGCCTATCGAAGGCGAACTTTATAAGTAATAAATCTTTTCTACATATTATATGGACTTTCATGCCCAAGATCGAATGGTAGTAAGATACCATTCAGTTATGGCGGCCGACCTTAAAAATTCTCTATAATCGATAAAGTGAAGCATTGACGTATCATTATCAGGCGGTACCCTGCTCGATTCATGAGAGATACAAACCAATTTCTAAGTTTAACGCTTTTAATTTCATATATGCGTATGTATGCAGTGACATTCAAGAAGGGCTATTGCCTGCTAATCGCACCATGAGCATCGAGGGGCTACGCGTTTGGCAATGATTTTGCCAATCTGAACCAGATATTTGTTTCACTGGCTCAGAATTTCTCTTCAGCAACTGTACCATCTTACATACATAAGCAACATTCAACATCCCCATTACGTTGACCATAAACTGTAGTGGCACGTGAACGACTGAGTTCAAAGAAAGCTAAGTAGGAAACTGGCTTAGCAAAAGGGCCCCAATCGAGTTAATCGGTTGAATAGCAACTTTTTTGTATGTAGCCAAAAATAGATTTTTAGACTTACAAATTTGCTCTTACCCAACACTTATTTGCTTGTATGTGAATGTGCTCTTTTTCGAAGGGATAAGGGTAAGTATTATGTGATCCGGCAGACGGCAGACACTTTTGCTGATGAGAAAGTGGAAGTAAGAGTAAGGCATTGATAGAGTGTACGTAAATGACGTCAATTGCTTGCGGTTATGTAAAAACGACATAGAGAGAGTGAGGAAAACGAGCTAGCATTTGAGGAGTGCCAGATAATCTTGAGTATGTTTACTTTTCTAAATGATAAGCAAAATATTTAAATTAGCTGCGGAATTGAATATCCTCTACCCATATATTATTTCACTAATTTACTGTGTTATAAAGGTGTAAGGTATGCAAAGCATGTTAGTTCAAGTGGATAAAGTTGTGAGCAAAACTTGTGCATTTTTGGGTTTGATTAGATTATTAATATAATCTATATTTTAGCTCTACTCAGTTAGCGTTACTCATACGCCTCGTGGTACTTATTCATAGAAGCACCAAACTAGGGGTGTTCTACCGGTGGATTTATGATTTGACTGCCAAAGTGTAAAATACTAATCAAATCACTAATTAGATGATATTTCAAAATGCATTATACCATTTTGATACATTTTGTTATATACCAGTGCGAGGACCACTAAGCGGTATGAATGCTGAATTATGACACCGATTATTGTTTTTATTATTATCATCATTATTTTAATTATTAGTTAGTTAAATATACGGTATGTTATCACTTAATACTGAAAGAGTGAAACTTAGTATATACCAACATTGCCTCAAAGCAGTCAAAATGACTGCATTGGGAAAGAATAACTAATGTTTAAAGAAATTTATTTAAAATTAGTTTCCAATTCTTTGTATTTTATTGTGAATTCCGAATGGGAGTCACGCACCGACCCATTCGGCTCCAACTAGGGTTTAGTTTGTGGCCAATAATTTTATCGCGAGGGACATGCTTCCGCAAGTTTCCGAACACTGTGTTCACTGAGAAGCATTGACGATGGTCGTTGTTCATCTTTGCCCAAGTAAGGGAAACAATTCAAAACGCACTGGGTACTAACATCTGAGGCAAGCCAGTATTTGATGCCAAATTTGTTGGGTTTGTTACATGCATATACTGTAGAAACCTGCCCCTGGCTTTTGTCGGAAATGATTGCTCCTTAACTGTTATGTTTTGCCCTGGTTGATAACAAACTTGACTATTTTCAATGAATTTGCCTCATATTTCCGAAACCAAGGCAAATTTATTGTCTGAAGGCACCTACTTCGTTCGATTCTTTTGTCAAACATATATTAAGATTTTTTTTGATGTATTTACTTATGCATATCAGGCAGTTTACAATTAAGCTCAAATCAGCTGGTATCACGGTGTTGGTTTCAAACACCTATATTTCTTAATTTGTTGCGACAGTAATTTAGAATGCTTGCTCTTCATTGTGAACTGCCTTAATGCATTTTCTTTCTTAACTCTGTAAGCTCCTATTTCATTTAGCTCATTAAAAGTTATCGCTGGAAAAAGCATCAAAACACTATCTGAAATTATCAGCACAGCGCACAGTGGTTCCGCCATAGGACATTGGATGAAAATAGTCATGTTAAAATTATGCAGCAATATTTAGCTAAATGTTAGTTCATTAGTCATAGTAACTTAGAGTACAAAAGAAATTTCAACTGCACAAACTATTCACTTATAATTGTGCCTCCAAAGTAAGAGAATTTGAAAAGTGATAGTTAGCGTGGTCTCCGCTCCGTACTTACGCAGTTCCGGGAAGTGTTATTTTTCTAAGCATTACTGTGTTTATGTCCTGTTGTACAATGGGAATTCAAGTTGAAGGTATGTACGACATGTTAAACGTTTTGTTATCTTTTTTAATTATTATTTAATAGGTTTTCACACCGTACGAAATAGGTACTTTAAAATTTGCCGTTTATTTTTTTATAAGAAGTTTGTAAAGTTTTAACTAAGTTCGCACGAATCTGCACAAATGAAACATAAATTAAAATATTCTTACGTATGTCCTCTTTAAGGAAAAATAATTTCCAGCTGCGATGACCTGCGATTGCGCTTGATATAGGGCCTAATCTGTACCTATGTGTACCTATGTTACCCAATAGGAATTGGCGTTACAGAATCATCTGCCGAAATTAATTTACAATGTTTGTTGGACCACACTTGCTCTCGAATTCTCGAATCTCAAAAACCAGTATTGGTAAATATATCTGAATCAAGTTGCACTGAGTATGAATTAGTAGGTAAATGGGGTTTCGATGGCAGCACTGGACAGAGCGAATACAAGCAAAGTTTTTCTGATCCGAGAACGGAAGATGGAAGTTTAATTGTTACATCTTATGTACCCTTGAAATTAATTTGTAAATCGATTACCTCTGACCCAGATAAGATAATTTGGAAAAACTCTCGCCCATCCTCCACAAGGTTTTGTCGGCCTATACGTTTTCAATTTGCTAAAGAAACTAAAGCTCTTTGTGTTCAAGAAGAAGAGCACTTTAAAAAAGCTATTAGTGACTTGAATCCGACTGTTGTTAAAATCGATAACCATAGGTAGTTATAAAGTAAGTCATTCTTTACAATTAACTATGGTTGATGGTAAAGTGTGCTGTGCTCTTAGTGACTCATCTACGAGTAAATGTTATATTTGTGGTGCGACACCTAAAGAAATGAATGACTTAGAAAAGTGTAGAAACAAACAAGTAAACTCCAGTAGATTTGAATTTGGTTCATCACCCCTGCAGTCTTGGATTCGATTTTTTGAATACTTTATTCATGTTTCTTATAGAATCGAATTTAAAAGGTGGCAAGCCCGTTCATCTGAGGAAAAAGCTCTTTAAGCTAAGAGAAAAGAATTTGTTCAGAGGGAGTTTAGAGAACAATTAGGCTTGTGGAGGAAGTGGCTTAGGCGAATTGGAGGAAGTGGCACCTCTAATGATGGAAATACAGCACGAAAATTTTTCCTTCATTCAACCATATCATCCGAAATCACAGGAATAGACAAACACGTTATAGACAGATGTAGTTATCTCCTACAATGTCTTTCATCTGGTTTTAAAATTAATTCGAATAAATTCAAAATATACGCACTAGACACTGCTAAAATTCTAGTTAGTAAATATTCATGGTATAATTTACCTGCATCAGTTCATAAAGTGCTCATTCATGGGTCGGAGGTGATCGATCATTGTTTATTATCAATTGGAGAATTATCAGAGGAGGCAGCTGAATCATGTAATAAATTAGTGAAACAATTCAGACGTGACAATACCAGAAAGCACTCAAGAACTGTAACTAACACGGATCTTTTGCACAGGCTTCTTCTTAATTCCGATCCATTTATATCTAGTCTACGAAAATTACCATGTAAAAAGAAATCTATGATGTCAAGAGAAGTGTTAGATTTATTGAGTTAAAAGTTTTGTATTTCTAAGTACATTAACTTTTTTGGAAGTGAATATTTTATTGTTTTCATAAATAAGAATAAGTTAACTGGCATCAAAGTATACTTTATGCTCATCCTTTCGGAACTTAATGTTTTTTTCTATTATTGTTTATAATTTAAGATTTATGCAAAACTTTAAACGAAACAAAAAAAATGTATATAAAAAATGTGTGTACCTAATTTTCCTTTGACTTTTTATATTAATTATATATTACTTTATTATATATTATTATTATTATATCTTATATATATTCTTATTATATATATATACTACTTTTTATATGTCTTAATGTTTTTTTAACAAATAAAACCATTTCTCAACTTAAAAATGTTCTTACTAAAAAGTCATTTATCACGCCAAAAGTTCTTATGACCGCTCTTCCTACGCGGCGGGACCACTGTGCAGCGTTGCGATTAAATTACTTGTCAAAAGGGAAATGAGCTGAAGATAATGTTTAAGAAATGTCATTGGTTCTTGAGAATTCCACAGCTACATATAGAATGGAATACAGGCTGGGGCAAAATTAATGACCTTATCGGAATAAGGTTTCTGCAGGCATCGTACGTGAATCATATTTGACACTTCTAAACTAGACAGCTGGAGTATACAAACAGATCCGCAATGGAGCTAGCAAAGTTCAAAATATACATTTCCATCACTCAAAAAATCTGTTTTTTTATTTATTAAAAATTATTCATGAATAGAATTATTCATGAATATAATTTTATGATTCATTTTGCGTCACCTACGACTAGAAATGAGCAAGGCTATTCCAACAAGAAAGAGAAAGCAGTGAGGGTAGTGACTGAAGAAAATGTCGAAGAATTGGTACCGATCAATCGACGTATTCAATTGTGGTGAATGCTTATACCGCTCTACAAGCAGTGACTAGTAATTTATAAAGGTCTTATTGCGAGCGATACATAAAAGGCTATGGGCTTAAGAGAAATTTGCCACCCATCCTGCAATCTCTGCCTGACTCTTTTAAAACGAAAATTTTCGGATGACACTCAGATTAAGTTTACACCCATTTTGATGAGGAGTGTGAAGAAAATTTTTTCGTTGGCATAAAGGAATTATATTTAGAATCAAAAATAAAAAAATATTAAACTATACCCTTCACTCGCTTCAGTATTTTAGGTCGCGAACTTATCAGTCGCCTCTAATAATTATCACAAAACTTGACTGATTTTTAGGATTTCTTGTCAACATTTTAAAATTAACAAACATGAAGAATAATAAATGGAAAAACGTATTCGAAATTTAAGGTATGAGTGACACATTTCAATCCTTCTACGCATAAAGGTGCATACGCGTGTACGAATTCCATATAGACGAAATTTTCAGTTTTCTGACCGCACCACATCAGACGACTTCTGTGCGGTAGGCACTTCAACGATTATTTAAAAATCTATTGAAAAGCTGTTGAGCTAATGAGTTTCTTATAGAGGCTGTGCCCTTACTCTGAGAATATTTATTACAACAATGCTAACTCTTTGGAAGACATTAAGACAGAGGAAAATGGTTTCTAATAGTGGTCGCTCAACGTCGAGTAATAGCAAACTTTCGAGTGTCTAAGTTAATTATAGAAGTATGTGTTTACGTGTGTATGCATGTCACTTAATTTAATTTAAAAGCTGTTATTAATTTTCTAACACTGGTGAAACCACTTTTATGCTAATAACTTTCATGAATACTTACTCGTCCGAATGGGTTTAGCAGTCGCGAAAAACTTTTAAGTTAAGTGAAGTGAATCGAATATGAGATTTACGCTAATAAATTCACTTTTCATATTTACTTACTTATAAATGTCTGTATGCAGTTATATGTATGTGCAAAGCGTGTAATTTGCATTTCCTTTTGGCTTCGCCAGGCGTCGCACGTCAAAGTGCTACTAACAAAGGATACTAATATAAATCCATTTCACAGTTCTGAGAAAAGCGCCAATAGAAAACAATATGATGCTGACATCTTGGCTGGCATGCCTAGTGGCGATGGCGGGGATGCCGAAGCCCATAGGCGGTGACACAGTCTCGCTGGAGACAAAGATGAGCGTACATTTAAGGCCAGGGATATGTAAGTATCGTTACAAAAGGTCATGACAGAATGACGTGAGTGGAACGAAGTAAAAAGAAATCCAACTAAGAATATAACGTTTCTAAAAAAACAAAACCAAATAGACAGGCTTTTGGTTTTTATCATAAAATGACGAATTAAGTATGTATACACGTATGTAGATGCAGTGATAAAACCAGAATGACGTAAAGAAGTAGAGAAACGGAAACATGCTGAAGAAAGTTGTACAAAATAACTGAATAGAAAAAATGTGAGAGATAGACAATAAAAAATAAAAAAAATATTAAAAGCACGGAATATTTAATAAGCAAGAATTGCTGTGCGCACACAACTCATCAAGTACCTAAAAGCCTCCGTCCACCACGAAATTCATAGAAGAACACGTGCCCAAAGGAAATGCTACAACTTGGGAGCGCCATAAATTCAAATACTACGAGCAAGTCGAGTGATAGTATGGAAGCCAGCTGAGCGCTTTTGCTGCCTGCTTCAATTTAATCACAGGAATTTTTTGCGGCTTCCCAAAAACATGCGCTCTGGATTTATATGGCTCTAAAAACTCAACGTTATTCACATGCTGACATTTCTGGCATATCGAAATATGTACAAATGTATGTAATTTGGTGAGCAGTACGCAAGCTCCAAACACCACAGGTAACTGTAACTCTGGAGAAATAAACGCAATTGTGAAGCAGCATAAGCAAGGTTACAGCTATTGGAAGCATAGAAGAGGTACGGCTGGCTATGCATGTATGCACACATTTATGCAGCTTGGAAAATCACAACATTCCAATAATTTGTTTTTCTTGCTTTTCGATTTTCAACTGAAATACTGGCATAAATAATATGAATATTTTGTAACTTTTGCTTGACACATGCAGCATTATGGCCAAGCTCAACTATTTTCATTGGTAGCTTCGAGTAACAAGTGTTCATAGAAAGCACAGAAGTAACACATAGGCTGAAAAGTCCCAGGCCTAACAAAGAGAACACGCTTTGTTTGTTATATATATAGGGCGGGCTATATAAAATTTGCTTTTTGAATCGGCAATAAAAAAAAACTAATTAATATTTTCTCTCTGTCCTTAACGGCTCCCCACAAAAAATAGTCCAACGGGTCACAGCTCCGAGGCGGCCAATTGATATCGGAATTTCGGCTGATTATTAGGTCTTCAAAAACGGTAGCCAAAAGTTCGAGAGTAACTTTGGCAGTGTGACAAGTTGCACCGTCCTGTTGAAACCAAATGTCGTCCATGTCATCCTCTACAATTTTTGGAAACAACTCGTTGAGCATGTCACGGTAACGCTCGCCATTTACTGTAACCGCGGCTCCTCACTCATTTTCGAAAAAAATGGCCCGATGATGCCGCCAGACCAAAAACCGCACCAAACAGTGACTCGTTGTGGATGCATTTGCTTCTCTACAGTAACGTGTGGATTTTCTGAGCCCCAAATCCGACAATTTTGCTTATTGACGTAGCCATCGATGTGAAAATTAGAAAAGAAGAAGAAGACTCACCACTTTGGAAATAGGTTTTCAATATTTCCCAATTTTGTTCAAGAGTATAGCGTCCCATTTCGTAAATTATGAACACATTTGACATGTCATTTGTGTTACCATTCTCAAAAAAATAGGTGGTTCAAAAAGCAAACGCTATATGGCCCACCCTGTAGCTTTATTCATCAACGTAATTTCCATCAAGAACATCGCAATCATTTCAGCGCCGCTCTAACATTTCAATACCACTTTTGTAGAACGATATATTTTTTGTCTCAAAAAAGGCTTCAGTTTCAGCGCAAACCTCTTCGTTCGAGCGAAATTTCTTAACGACGAGCATTTGTTTCAAGGACTGCCAACAACCAGTAGTCGCTAGGACCCGAATATGGCGAATACGGTGGTTGTGGGAGTAATTCGAAGTTCAATTTATTTGGTTTTGCCATTTGATTGACTTGTGACACGGTGCGTTGTCTTCGTCAGCGAGCAAACGCGGCACCCACTTGGAACAGAGCTTTGTCATAGTCAAATGTTCATGCAATATGAAGCCAATTCGTTCTTTTATCTTTACTATGTCAGCTAACTGACGCAACCTCACTTTTCGATTGTTCGAAACGTTTTTGTGAATTTTTTTGGTGTAACGGCTTCATTTGGACTGCTCTGTGCATCATCCGTGTTTCTACGACCACGTTTGTAGTCAGCAGATCATCGTTTTATTGTTGCTTCTGATGGAGCAAGCAATTGTAAAAATGTAGTAGAAAAATATATATGTAAATACCCAAATATCAGTAATTTTGGTAACATGATTTTCAGTGAAGATACCGAGCACTATTCCGCACTTCCCTAGAATAACATATAATTATAATTATTTTTACTGGATGATTTACTAAAATAGTTGTTTGTGCACACATTTTTTTTTTCATTTTTTGTTCCTCTTGATTGGCCCGATAACCACTTACGAGATTTGACCGAGATTAACAAAGCGTATCAGGAATTTCTTTCCCGTGCTAACCGACGCCAGCTGAACACACCAAGTGAAGCCAAGTCCTTCTCTATCTGATATTTCCAACGCAGAGGAAGTCTTTCTTTTCCTCTGATAGCACCAGCTGGTACCGCGTCGAATACATTTAGAGCCGGAGCGTTTGTATCCATTCGGATGTCATGATCCAGCTAATGTAGCCGCTGGGTGTTTATTCGTTGCGCTATGTCTATGTCGTCGCCGTTGGCAAAGAGCTAAGGTCCAGAAACGTTCCGCAGAACACTCTCAATTTTTTCTCAAACACTCCAAGTGCCGCCTCATCGGATATTGTCATTGTCCACGCTTTTGCGCCATACGTTAGGAGGGGTATGTTGAGAGCCTTGTTAAGTGTTAGTTTTGTTCGTCGAGAGAGGACTTTACTAGTCAATTGCCTGCTTAGTCCAAAGTAGCACTTGTTGGCAAGAGGGATTTTCCATTGGATTTCAAAGATAGTGCCATATGTAGAGGTCCACGCAAGTGGTACTGGCCAGAACTATTCATCTGTATATGGCTCAAGCAGCTTACCACTCCACTTTCGGGCTTAATCTAAGTATCCTCTAGGTAGCTTCCGAACACCTGTTTGAGAGCGAGCTAATGTGAGAAGACAGGTTGCAGGTTGTGAGGTTACACGCCTTCTGTACTGCTTGCCATAGTTTATTGGCATTTTACATTTTTTTTGCCAAACCTTAAACTTACTATCGTTCTACAGATTTTCAGTGGGGCTAGGGTCGGAACTTTGTGCTGGTCAATCCAGAACTAAAATATTTTTCTTTCGAAAACCAACTTTTTACCATTTTTGGTTGGTGTCGTTATCATTATTAAAGCAAATAATTATATTTGCAACTATAATAAGCAAGAATTCACCAGTAAAGTTAGCTTGAATCATCTTAATTAATAATTCAAATGGGAATGCGCTATTTCGTTGTCCAACTTAATTATATGCATTTCGAGTGAAATATGGCAAAACGATACATTGAAAAAGTTAGAGTTATCATTGCGCAAAATTTTTGTTTTACAATTAACTCGGTACGAAAATTGTTCGGATGTAAAAATTAATAATTGCCTAATAAAAGGATGAATGAAAAATCACCGCTAATGATATTATAAGCTGAAGAAAGGGAAAGGACTGATATTCTTGCCTCCAAAGACTTAAGGTTAATTAAAAGCATGCGAGGTTTATATAAAAGAATTGTCTGTTTCAAACTCAATGAACGTAAAAGATAGTTAAGAAGCCAAATGGGTAGCTGCGTGACTACCATTCGGGACTACGTAGATTCGAATCTTCCTACATGAGACACCAAAATGATAGGAAAAGTTGTTTCTAATAACGTTCGCCCCCGACATGCAATGGCGAACCTCCGAGTGTATTGCCACCAGGCAAAGCTCCTCATAAAAAACAGTTTGCCGTTCGGAGTTGGCTTAAAATTATTGTGGAACAACATCAAGACGCACAACACAAATAGAAGGAGGAGCTGGGGCACACCTTACAGACGTCTACGTGGCAATTATCTATTTTTTTTCTTATGTAATTTTCATGAGTTGGCCTCCAGATGAGGAAATTTGGATCTGTTTCGCGTCATAAACCCTAGTACCGAGCAATCTTTTGACATATAATGATTAATTTGCCATGCTGAGGATGAAATTACTTGAAGCAATTACGCCAAGATCTTTAATTTCGTCCATGTGAGTGCTAGGCATTTCCTCAATGGCATTCTAATCTACGAAAAAATAAATATTCCAGTGAGAGCAAACAACGCGTGCGCGTAAATATTCAAACGTACTCTCAAGTACGCTAGTAACGACACACATATGTACATAAGCATTTGCAAGTACGCCAGTACTCTAAAATGCAGTGCTCACATTCTCTCAAGGCGAATGAGCGCAGAAAAGCAGACAGCACAACCAATGACGTCATGAAAGTTTGCAAATACGATGACGCGAAATTAAGGTCGACCTATTTTAGAATAGCATTGAGTTTTGAGTACTTGGCGCGTTTTTCTTCCAAAGAGAGTGAGAACAAGAGACAGATAAATACTGGAACTAAGAGAAATTTTGAGATTTATTTAGAGAGTGAATTGTGAAGTTTACATGTGAAGGCAAACAATAAAAACAACTACTTTTGTTTGGTTGAGTTAATTTGAAGAAGGATTAAGATAGGCGCAAAAAATAGACAAGGAAAAAATGACTGGAAAGAAGAAAAAAATTAATCTGGAAAGAAAAATTACGTTAGACTCCTTATGATTTGTTTTTAAATATGTGAACATAATAGTAAAAAAGGAAGGAAGGCTTATTTCAGTACGCACCGAACTTTGTTGCCAAACTCCTTTGAGTCGCGTATACGCCACGGGTATCACACATTTCTAAGCATTTAAAGACTATTCCTCCGCTTTATTTGGCTTGAATTATGACACATTTAACTTCTTAGGAGACAACAGCTGCTGTAACTCAGATTCCAGAATTCTTGTTAAAGATGTTCAAACTAGTCTTAGATGATACTCAAACCATTTGTGCGATGTATTGCTTTTGAAACGAGCATTTCAATCGACAATCTTGGCCCCTTTCACGTTTGATTAACTCTCTACTTTGCTTGAATATATGAGCTCTCTTTTATATAAACTATCTTTTCCACAATGATTTGTGGAGATTTTTGATCTCCGTGAAGTAGCCGTTCCCAACAATTACAAAAAAAAAACTATTTTTCAAGGATTGCATACTTCAAACGCTAAATTTTTTTTATTTTTGCATTGGCCTAATTATTTCATGGATCTAGAATATCAAGTGCAAGAGTTTGTAACTAAACCAAACAAATTATAACATTTGTTGAAAAATCTTTAGATCCCCTTTTCAGTACTAAATACTAGCCCAGTTAAAAAAAATTGGTTAGCTCATGAATTAATTAACTAAAACAAATTAAACAGATATATAAAAGAGTTATGTATGCTTAAAATTAGTTAATTTATATGGCTTAATTATTTACCAAAGCGGAAATATCACCAAAGGTAATTTTTAATCATACATTTATTGCAAAAAAATTTTAAGTAATTGTTCCTATAATAGCAAGAAGAGATAGTTTTTTTTCTATCCTTCGCCCCTTTTAGACAATATAAGAGACCCACATTTCCAATAAGTCAGTGCAAATTTACACTACTCTCATTACTTCCCCTGTATAATTCCAGAACGCGTAAAACTAACATGTTATTATAATCTTTTAACATTATTATTATTTTTGGCGAAGGCCAAGGCATTGCTATGCTTCATGGCATATTGAATATACTTTAGAGCAGCCGTGGAACAGCTGCTTTGGTTCTTTTCTATTTATTTGGACTCTAAAGTGTCAAATTCGGTTTAAATAATGCTAAGCCAGGGGTCAGCAAACTTTTAGTCGAAAGAGTCAAAAATTACAATTTACAAAATTTCAAAGTTTTTAAAGAGCCACCAAATTTTTTCTTCCAGTACTAAATAAATGAATTTTTTTCACATTAATAAAGATCTTTGATAAAAAGACTAATATACCTATTCGTATACATTAATACATAAAGGGTTAGAGGTAGTCAGGGGCCCGAAAAAATTATGATTTTCAAAAAATTTTTTTGCTAGGCAGTTTACAAAAATAAAAACATAGCATAAATACATCATGTTTCGACTTGAATATAGATAAATTTAAAAAAAAAAAAAATAGTTGTAAAAGTTATCGGTGTTTGTATGGAGCTCGTTTCTCCAGAAGTCCCTTGCGGTGATCATCGCAAGTCCCAGGAGATTCATCTAAAATCAATCGGACAAGAGAAATTAGTTTTATTAATAGATAATCATGTGCCTGATCGAAGCCTTTTTTCAAAATTAAAAATATGGCGGCCTCAGGAAATATTTTTCAGATTTTCGAGAAAAAAATCTGCAATTAATTGTTTAAAAAAATCGAAAGTGAAAAAAAATCCTTCGATCAGGCACGAGTTCTTTATGTTTTTCACAAGCAGTTTAAATTTTACTGAAATCTAGCAAACGATTTTTAAGTTACAATGATCACCAGTTTAAGAAATATAGTTTTGAAAAAAGCCATTTACAGTTTTGCTATCGAGCTCCGGAGCGCCGGAGCGCGCTTTGTTAATTGTTGAATAACTCGAAAAGTATTTGTCGGATTCACTAAAAATTTTCACACAATATTTTTGAGATATTATTCTTTTTTGACAATTCTTTTTGACTTCAAAAAAGTAGTTAGTTATCTTATTTGGAGAACGATATGTACTATTTCCGTTTTTTATTAATAGTATATACTTTATATGTACATACGTACATAACTTTGAGAAGATAATCCGCTTCTAACTTTTTTACTTGAAGCAATAAACTTTGCGCCACATCCAAAGCACTGGTGAAAAAAGTAATTGCCTTGCGTCGAAAGCGAATTAGAAGATAGAAACATCTGATGACGATAAGTGGCTGAGAGATAGAATCTTCGTTAACCGACTCAAAACGATTTTTAAACGAATTTTTTTGTTAAAATAAATAATATTTGCGTGTGGAACTAAAGAGCCGCAGCTCCATAACCAAAGAGCTACATGTGGCTCGCAAACCGCAGGTTTCCGACCCCTTCTCTAAAATCTAATTGTTCTTTTTGTTTTTGTTCTACTATTGTGCTACTTCCTGTTCAATGTGCCTTGGTATGTAAGTTTTTAAAGTGAAGCATCTTTAGCTTTGGCTATGTTTTGATTAACATTTTTAATATTAAGTTCGTTAACATTAGTGGCTTCCTGACAACGAATAGTTTATTTTTCCGAGTTCATTAGTTGATAAATAACCTTTAGAAAAACATCGCGCATGTTTACACAGCAGATAATGAATTTTTCGTTAAACGCATGAAAAAAATGAGGCATGGGCATAAAAAAAAAAAAATAAAATTGGTATAGGTAAGCACAATTTTGGGGTAAATAAAAATACAGTGTTGTAAATTTAAAGATTTGCAAAAAACTGGCCAATAAAGTAAATTTTGTTTATGTAGGTTATTTCGAGTGCAAATTTCTTTAATGCAACATTTTGTCAGCTGGCAGAGTTCGATTACCTACCATTCTTTTCAGAAACCCTGAAAATGCGTACATACATTTTGTGTCATTTCTAGGGTAAAGCTACCAAAAGCAATGAACATATGAATCAGTGCCATCCTCTTCCAAATTATACTCCATTTAAAGCTTTCCCCTTTGATAAGCAAGCTATAAAGTGCAAGAAGTTGGCAGTTCTAAGAGCTGCACATCAAATAAAATCATTTTGATATACATATATTTATATAAATAATCGGGTATGTAGATATGTGCACAAATACCCAAATTATAGAAGAAAATAAAAATTGTCTAAATAATTTGTATTGGCTCATAACACTTTTACGAAACTATTTGAGTGACAGTACATCAAATATTGAGAAAAATCGATTGCCATCTTGTAGGTTAAAATAATTTTATATGCACATTTGTATTTATGCTACAACCATCTAACATATGTTTGCACATCAAAGTGAAAATTTTTATTTTCTTGTGAGTAAAAGCATGAACATAGATTCTCAACTAATTAGAAATCGGTTTACTTTTGCTAATGACCTCCTGAAACATGGAAGAGTATAGAGGGGCATTGCTTGCCAATATTGGCGACGTTCAAGATCGTAAATTGTATTCAGCTTTAATGACAGCTAAACGACTATTTTAAAGTGCGCTGTTTAGCTGTCAGTTGATTGTCACGGCAAAACATTGCAAATACATTCCAAACGCCAACGCAAATGTGCACACATGTGCACATACCACATATAATCTCATTTGCTTCAAATGATGTATGTACGCCAAACATGTGTGTGAAAATATTTTACTAGGTTTTGCGCTATTGGCCCTGTTGTGTTAATATTTTCTTTATTATAAACAAGTTTTGGCATTATTGGCATTGATCCCAAGCGACTTTGGCATATGCGGAACTCCTTGAGGAGAAAAAATAAAAATGAAATTCAAACGCCTCTAGGTTATCTGTTAATTTAGCACTGTAGGTGGTTTGAAAAAACTTTATAAGGAGTTAATTATTTATTAAAGCAAGGCGGCTTAGATGGATTGGCCACATCATAAGAATGCCGAACGAAAGAATCGAAAACAGGTTTTTACTTTGCGTCCAATTGGAGAAAGAAAGATAGACCGACCTAGAAAGAGATGACTTGACGACGTAGAAGCACACTTAAAAGCGACGGACGTTCGTAATTGGAGAAATGAGGCAAGAGAGAGACTGAATTGGAGGAGGATTGTTGATGAAGCTGCGGTCCACCACAGACTGTGAAGCTAAGAGAGGGAGAGATGACCCTTTATATTAGATTACGAAAGGAACACCTCCCATTAGCGGACCCTTTTTCAGCATCACAAAAATCTTTAAGAATTTTTAAAATTTTTTTTCGCTTGAGGGAACAAATTTCCCATAACAGGGAAGTAACGCCTACGCCTTTTTGCCCACCAAAAGTATTTTAGTTTCCTCATAAGTGGACAGCTTCAAAACTCTGTCTTGGAGTAGTCAAAATCAATACATTTTTTAGTTGTTGTTTATTTCACTCCCAAGTCCACAGACAGTGAAAAATTGTTTCTAGAAAGCTGGCTTTTGGAAAACAAACATTCCTACTGCTGATTGTGGTTGGACCGCAGAAGATGAGCTTCCACTATGAGCAGTTTCCAAATTCTCCAACATTACATGCAAGCGAAGACGCGACCAGGGTTGTCCAGCCAACAATGATGACGACGAAAATTCAAATATAAGTTGAAAACATCTGAAAATACTGAATTGTTAATTGCTTCTCAAGAATCCCTGGCCAACTCTTCTGAAGATGAGCTAAAAAATGAGATTAACAACAAGTTAACTTCTTATGACGAGACTTATTTAGTTACAGGGTAACTAACAGTCTTTTCTTTAGATCACGGCTACCTCAAAGGCGCTGAATTGCTTATATATTAAAAACTGATTTTTGTGCGAAAATTTCAAGCAAATCAGAGAAAAACACTGAGGGAGTTGCAGAAGTTTACTGGACTCGTTTGGATGAGCTGAAGAAGTGAAAAAGAAAATTGATATATGAAAGTCTCAAAAATATACAGGGTGGGCCATATACCGTTTTCTTTTTAAACCACCTATTTTTTGAGAATGGTAACACAAATGACATGTCAAATGTGTTCATAATTTACTTAAAGGTTTGACATTTACGAAATGGGGCGCTATACACTTGAACAAAATTGGGAAATATTGAAAACCTATTTCCAAAGTGGTGAGTCTTCTTCTTCTTCCGCGGTTACAGTAAATGGCGAGCGTTACCGTGACATGCTCAACGAGTTTTTGTTTCCAAAAATTTAAGAGGATGATATGGACGACATTTGGTTTCAACAGGACGGTACAACTTGTCACACTGCCAAAGTTACACTCGAACTTTTGGCTACCGTTTTTGAAAATCAATTGGCCGCCTCGGAGCTGTGATTGTTGGATTATTTTTTGTGGGGAGCCATTAAGGACAAATGCTATGCGAACCATCCAGAGACGACTGAAACACGAAATCGAAGTTGCCATTCATGAAATTGGAGCCCAAACAATCGAAAATGTGCTTAAAAATTGGGTTGATCGAATGGACTAATGTAAAGCCTGTCGTGGCAGTCATTAGAACGATATTATTTTTATTCATAAATGACAATGTTCAATCTTCAAAATATAAAAAAAGTTTGAAAAAATATTCATTAGTTTTTTTTTATAGCAGATTCTAAAAGAAAATTTTACATGGCCCACCCTATATTATTATTAAATAAGGTGATTAAGGGATGTTTTCTCATCTTACCGTACGTATCTTGGTATGTATAAATTCTTTAACTATTTTCGATTTCTCACCAATCCATCCAAAAAATGTGCCCATTAAAAAACTAAGGCCACATATCAGTAATTTATTTGAAAAATACAATTCGAACTGAACCATTTTGAATCTAGCTAAAAAACTATAAGTGAAATATCAGCTGGCCTTTAAATACAACGGCAAGCGTTTGAGATAATGGAAATGCCTTAACTGCTACTATAAATTAACTCGTACAGTTAGCTAATTTGTTAGTTTGTGAGCTTAAACCTGGATTAATAATAAAGCAACAAATTAAATTATTGCTTTAATTAATTTGTCTGTTATATTACACTTGGCTAGTAAAATTACAAATTTCCCAAAGCTCATTAAGAAGAGAATCCGACCAATCCTGTTTGTTGTTATGACGATGACTTTTGATTCTTTAATAACTTAGGTGATATAATAATAAAGGAGGTACTGACCAAATTTAGGGAAAAATCGATTAATAAATATAATTAAATAATAATCGGTCGCTGACCTAGTACGTAGATGAGTCGTTTTTTTTAAATCGACTTTACTGACGAGGTACTTAACACTTTAACTGACTTTAACCCATTAGTTCTCTCTGTACTAAATAAACACTTTAATCCCCCTAAGGTTAGGCTATTATTTTTTTACTGAAACGATTTCCAGCTGCTGTTACTTTAGATGAGCTGGGATATAAATTAATGTTTTAGTTGAAGCCAGATTCTGAAATTAACCCATCAAGTTGTGACATCAGAAGTGGTGGAAAGTGTAAACGCATTTTTAATTTAATTGATTTATAATATTTTTTAGATTTCAAATATAAAATAAAAAAAAGCAATTGTATTTAAAATTAGTTCGATTTTGAGTGTGAAGTGTTTAAAATAATTAAAATCTACTTCGTAAATGATGAGCGAAGTGTAACAAAATTGTGGATATTTTAGGTCGTGACAGTGGTCTAACAAATTTAAGGGGTCCCGGTGGTCTAGAGCTCGAAAATATAGGGTATTTCTAGGATTTTTTTACAATAAAAAAAATTAAAAACGATATTTAAATTTTTAAACTTTTTATTTAACTTCTTTTACATATAGGTATATATATATAATTGACGAGTACACCCTTTTTGTGTATTTGGCCGAGCTCCTCCTTCTATTTGTGGTGTGCGTCTTGATGTTGTTCCACAAATGGAGGGACCTACAGTTTCAAGCCGACTCCGAACGGCAGATTTTTTATGAGGAGCCTTTTCAAGGCAGAAATACACTCGGAGGTTTGCCATTGCCTGCCGAGGGGCGACCGCTATTAGAAAAATGTTTTTCTTAATTTTGGTGTTTCATTAAAATAATTTACAATTGCTTTGTGACTAGAAAACGGTAAACATGGGCGCACTTTACGGAAATATATTCTAGCGATTGAGGGTAGATTTCGTGGGCGTATTTTCGCATTAAATGAATTTAATATATAACCAGATATTAAAAAAAAACTCGATTCATTTCTGCTAAAATTACTTTCATGTATGTATGTACTGTAATAAATATTTAAAGTGAATGCATATTAAATAGCTGACGTGACTACAATTTGCTATACACTGGTAGCTGAATTACGTATATGTATGTGTGTAAATATCTACATGCATACTAATAGTAATGGGTTTATGCCGTTGGGAGACCTGTAAAATGCAATTTTCCACGCAGCTGCTTTCTAACGCATATTGCCATGCAGTAATTGTTGGTGGCAAGCCCAGAACCCATTTGCCTTGCAAAAACTTTATGTGCATACATACATTAATAAATATGTCAATATGTCATTCACGTGCACTTGTTTGTAGTTTATACCCATTTATACACCTACACATGTACATATGTATGCCAAGCACACCTAACCTCACAACAAACAAAAGCATTGTGTCTCTTCAGGGACGCTGCTAACTGCCGCGCCATTCCTGGTTTTAGAAAGTGTCAGAGCGACGTGGCGTAGCAAATGCATAGCGCTCTGTATACACCACATTACAAAAGGCCTAATTTGGCATGGTAAGTGAGTCAGCCAGCTTACCAGTCTAACAACCTCGTGTGCATTTTGCAAGTGTTGAAGCGTAGCATGTTTTTAGGGGCGCGGCGAAAAGAGTTCAGACATTTTTCGAATTTTAGCTGACATATTTTTTTTTGTATAGTAATATTTCGAAAAAATACTTTATAGGGTATCCCATGAAGGTAATTTAATTTGAGTTTAGCTCTATTTTTGACGTGAGCCGTACAGCATTGCACTTTAACTGCTGCCATATGTGAAGCTTGAGTCATCAAGAATAATTTGTACGCAGAAAGCACATAAATTCTGAAAACTCTAGCTTGCAGAGCTAAAAATTCAAAAATTCAATTCAATGTTACTTTAATCTAGTATGATCCTTTGATTTTGGGCAGGCGGAGTGGTTGGACCGTTCTTCTTTGAGAATGGTGCTGACAAAGCGCTCCACGGCAACAGCGCATGCATCATTCACGAGGTAACTACTCAAAGGCTATTTGTTTTTTATTTAAGTAAAAAGGGTAGAGATTTCTAAGAGTTCGCTGGGGAACATTAAATTGAAACCTATCCAAGAAGTGGCAACAATCAATGACTCCAGTAATAATATTATTAGTAAAGGACAGACACAGTATGGACCTACGAATTTCTATGGACTTGAGACTTATAAGCATGAGACGAGCATAATGTGATGTTATGGGAAGTTTAGAGACCGCAGGGTATATTTAAGATACTTTTTTGCACACATTCGATTCTATTGATAGGTTGCTGACTACATGGTCTCCAAATAAAAACAGAATATTCTAAATGAGACCTAACAAATAATGTATAGACGTCTGACGAAGCCCAACATGAGCACCAATTTTGAAGTAACATAATTTGTATGGTTATTGAAAGAAAATTTGTTATCAAAAACAACGTGAAGGTCCATAAACGCACTAACACACTGTAGGACCCAATTCAAGATACTGTGCCTAGCACAAGCAATGTTATACTATATATTTTCGAGTAAAACTTTTGATAACACCTGAACAAGTGCAACGAAAGATGTGAATTCCGGCACCACAAATTTGGCTTCCATGTACTTAAGTGCCCTCCTTTTACATTAAAAATGTTGAGTTTTCAAATAAACATTACCTTCTTAGAATTCCAGCATAGACGTTCTTGGTGGACTCCCTTTATCGCTACATATGCACCTAAATACAATACAATTGTGGATATTTTCTTTGAAGGGAATCACCTCAAAACTACTAAGCTGATTTTTGTGCAAACTCTCTTTTTATCAAAGATTTGCCAGCTTTTTATACTTCAAAGGGAGTAATTTATTAAACACAGAAAATATAATCATATGGCACATTAAATTAAATAATAAAGATTTCATAAATCATCCAACAACATCCTTGATATTTCCCAACATTTGGAAAACTTTTCATCTTATACCAGTAAAAAAAAGAAATAGCCCTGATAACCCTGAATACTTTAGAGCAATTGTTTTTTTTTCTTGTTCACTCCTTTCGAGCGCATAGATTCTCGACCAGACGCTTTCATCGTACACTGTTATTTACTATTGTTTTTGCGCCGGCCCCATATAATGCCGGTACCTGCTAATTCGCGCAACATCCACTTTCTCCAAGCTTTATTTGGCGACTTCTCCTCCCTTGTGGGTTCCAGTCCACTGCCATTCCCGTGATGCTATCTGGTGGTTTTCTAAGCGTATGACCTATCCATCACCACTTTCTGCGTTTGATTTGTCATATGATATGATGGTTTCGTCATTTGTTGATCTCCACAGCGCGTCGTTGCTGACGGTGTTCGGCCAGAATATTCTACAGATGATGCGGAGGCATTTGCTAACGAAACATTGTAACTTCTGTGTGATGGTGTTGGAGACCAGCCGTACAAAAATACTGGCTTCACACTTGAGCTGAATATTCACAGTTTATTCACCTGCAGATTTTCGAACTCGCCCATACTGTATGCATTAGTCCGAACGCTGCCCTCGCTTTGTTTAGCCTGTAGTTGATGTCTTCTTCTGCTCCACTGTCTGACGTGAGAGTACAGCCAAGCTAGTAGAAACTTTCTACTTCCAGTATTGTTTGAAGAAGTAGCTGTTCATATTGGCAACAATAAGCTGCTAACTGAATTGCATGAAAAATTCCGTTAGGGTGATTAATTTTGGGTGTGTATTTTACTGTGTTAATGTATTTATTACTTTTTGTGTTAGCAAATTAATAATAAAGCTTGGAAACAAACTTGAGTTCTTTTAAATCAATTCCAGTTGAATTTTATCCTGTGGAACAAAACTAGTTAATTTAGTACTGCAAACATCGAAAAGCCTCATCAATTCAATTAATGTGAAAATGTGAATAAATAAACGTACAAATATGGATGAATTTTGTTGCAGCTGCAATATTTATTTTTATCTTTTAAGCATACTAGGTAAGTCTCATCGAATGAGATGATTTGAGTTCAAGTTGTTGGTGGTCATATATGCTTTGTGTGTTATTTTGCCATTTTAATTAATGCAATTCGCATGCAAATGGACATACGCGAATAAAGTACTATTCAAATATTTATACCATGTGGCACAGTGCTACTCGCATAAAGCGTATGCACTTACATATACACATTTGCGTTCAGTGTAAATGATACATAAGCCACTAGAATTACAATTTTTTAATTCTCATTTCATTTACTAAGTCTGTGGCTACAAAACCGGCGTCGGAGAGACTCTCATTGCATTACGCCAACAATGCAATGCACGTATTCGTGAATGATTAAAAACAAAAATTAATATTTGATTCCATATTTTCCAATGATTAGCAGGCAATGCAGAAATTGTAAACCGGCGAGAAATTGTCTATCAAAAAATGTTTATTAAAAATGCACGCTCCTTGTGGCCGTGCGTGCCACTTTACAGAAAAATCGTGTATATGAATATATATATAGATTTCCAATACTCAAATTTGTTATTTTTTATTTAGTAAAAGGTCATTCTAAACAAAGTTGGATAATTAATTTTGCGCCACCACATAAAAATGTAAATTGTGCCAATAATTATGAAAGTGGGCTAATAATACGTTCACATATAAATAGATGATCTCGTGCTTAATTCCCAATGCGTAATTAAAAGGCGAGATTTTCCATACAAAATTTCTCTCCCGAAACCTGAGATTATAAAATAATCCTAGATAATATCCATACTTTTTGACATACAACCCTGTGTTTTCTGTGTAATAGGTCATTATTTTTTCAAGTGTAAAGAAACACGTCAAAGTAAAACATAAAATTGATGCCGGCAAATAAAACAGGTTTGTAGACATAATTCTAATAAATTGTTTGTTAGGTATTATTAACTATGCATTCATATAACAGAAAATATCGTGTTCTCATAAACGGGTGTCCTCTTATTACATATTATAAAAATAATATCGAAATTTAGCAGCCAATTGCGCAATAATATTCACTATTCCTTCTCCTCGTATTTCCTTCATACCGTTAATAATAATTAAACAAACCAAAAAGACCGAAATATTCCACCAAAATAATTTCTATGAAGAAAAACCTTTGACAACAGTATTGACAGTTGATTGTCAATTTTGGAGGTAATCTGTCATATGTGAACGGGTAGATTAATTTTGTGGATTTATTGGTAATTAATGTATATGTGAACGTTATTTTAGTCATATATTTCTTGTTTTGAGTTATTTTATGAATTGCATTTGAGTAAATGAAAGAATATTTTTTACATTGTGCGACCTTTAATTTAGAATTTCATCAGCCACAATAACCGAAATTTATTATGAATATGAAATTTTGTGTGAATTTCATGAGAAAATGTTGTTTTTAAAATTGGAAATGACTTAGACAAATTTCAAAATTAACTGAATGCCCTGTAAGTGACCTAAAACACTAAAGAATTATAGGTTTTACTTAAAATAATAACTCTAATGAAATAATTCGAGTACATTTATTTCATCATTTCGAGTTTTTAAGATTCTTAAAATGCTTCGGAAAAACTGGAGGGATGTTGGTAGGAAACACAAAAGATCTTTGTGTTTTACTACAGTTACTGATCTAGTGGTGATGTGTAGTGGAAATTGATAGCTTAACATTTCGATTTTTTTGGGTTTTTCTCTTTCAGGTGAACAAATGTGGAATTTAGAATGATACAGAGAAGTTTTATAGAACAATTTATGAGGTTTGCTTTTCAAGAACCTCATCCATTGTACCAACCAAGAGACAGATTCGCACATGATATTTTTTTAATCTTCCTGTTGCTTACTCATCTAGTGAAGTCGTTTAAATAAAATCCGTCTGAGACACACTGTATTTCTTTTTCTACACCTTTCTAAATATTTTCATAAAAATGCTTTGTACAAATAATTTGATTTTTTATTTTTATTTCTATCAACCCAAAAATCATGTCCATTCGATAGGAAAGAATGACCCGATATCAAAAACTTGTAGTCTAATATTTTATTATTATTATTTGATGACTGTGCAACTTTCATCCTTGTCAAAGGCTACTTCAATGTTACGATTTTGGTCTCAGCAAGCATCGTGTAAGCTATTACGTGCCTTTGTAGGTGTAGTTGTATCCTAAAACGCATGATGCTACTTCCTGTGCACTTATTGAAAAGCTATCTGTTGATATACTCGTAGTCGTAAAATATATAAGTTATTTGCCGCCAATAATTAGTTCCGAAGAACCCAACTGAACTATATCGTTAGATAAACACGAATGATTTGTCGTTTCTGTTCGTATTAGATTGCCATTTATCGGCTCACTATGTAGGTCAGAAAAGCGTAAAAGAGCGTCACTCGCCATTTTCAGGTCATTGAATAAATTTAGTTAAAAATAATGTGGTGTGACAACTGATTAATTTATTTGTTTTTAGTTTTGACTTAGACCATTTTCATAATTATTGGTATAGTTATTTTGAGTGAAACTTAACAAGCCCACAAAGTTTATCAAAATATATGTTGTTCGTATAGACTAAAATTTATATGATAGATCTACTTTCAGACGAAATTGGATTTTCATGAAGGTAAACTTAAACGAGTTCTAGCAAACTTTAGTTCGTAGAAATTTCACATGGTAGGCATTTATTACGTTAAATTTGTGGAGCTGAAGCTACAGCGTATGTCAGTAAGAGCGCTTCAACTTTTCGAATAAAACATGAACCTTTTGAATAAAACATGAACGGTTTGACTTTTTTAACTAATTTTTTTTTATTATCGAGTTTGAACATATACATTTAAGTATGAAATTCGATTTCTTTTGCATGACCACCGCGTGCACGTTTTACGAAGTCCAATCGTTGAACCCAATTTTCGACCACTGTGTTGCATAAATCGGCCGAAATTCCAGCAATTTCGCGTTCAATATTGGCTCTGAGCTCACAAATCGTCGCCGGCTTCTTACTGTAGACCAATGACTTCACATAACCCCAAAGAAAATAGTCTAGAGGCGACAAATCACACGAGCGCGGCGGCCATTCGACTGGTCCATTTCTGGAAATAATGCGCTCATCGAACTTACTCTTCAACAAATCAATTGTAGCGTGTGCTGTGTGGCTTGTGGCCCCGTCCTGTTGAAACCACATGTCGTCTAAGTCCATACCATTCAATAAAGGCCAAAAATAATCGTTTATCATGTCGCGGAATCGATTTCAATTCACAGTAACGTGGCGATCGTTCTCGTCAACGAAAAAATATGGGCCAATTACGCCGCCGGCATGTAAACCGCACCAAACAGTGATTTTTTCGGGATGCAACGGTGCCTCATGAATTACGTGTGGATTGCTTTCTGCCCAGTAACGCATATTTTGCTTGTTGACAAAGCCATTGAGCCAAAAGTGAGCTTCATCACTGAAGATGATCTTTTGGAAAACATCTGGATCATTTTCGAGCAACAGAATGATTATTTTCATAAAAAATTAGCACGATTTGCAATCGTTGCTCAAGTATGTAGCGTTCCATGATGAAATGTATACTAATGAAGTTTACAAATGACAAGCGAAAAATAAAAAATATTGCGTCGTTCGCCCTCCCTATCGGAAAAAAGTTGAAGCGCACCTATTGAAAAACGCTATATAAAGTAAAAGCGAAATACAGCGCACGAATAAATAAATTTGGATAAGTAAAAATAAGAAACGATTCTACGAAGGAGTGTGGCTCTATTCAAGTAGAAAACTTTAATTTTTTATGAAAAAATAATGTATTTTTTCCTTTTATATAATAAAAATGAGACTCACAATATAACGGGCTAACATTTTTTTGATAGTTTAATCACCTCCAAGCCATCTGCAGCTGTGCGTTTATTATATTTTGACGAATAAGCCTGCCCACTTTATTTTGATTTCCTTTTGTGAGTACAAATAACTTTCTTTAAGCGGGAAATACATATGTAGGTACATACATAAACCACACTATGGTTGTCCATGGCGTATGAGCAATCATGATGCATTAACTCAGATATAACTGAAAGATATTATAGGGACTGACTATAATTTTTTGTGATTGTGGTTATTACTTAATGAATTAAAATGTGGTTTCCGTGTAAATTTGGAAACCTTTATAAACAATGCCATTCATGCAATTTTGTCCCTAAACGTTTAAACGAAAAATGGACTTACACTAACTATTGTAAGTAGTAGTAATACTAAGTGCTAGTTTTTCAATTCTACATTACTTCTGGGCTACATGTGCTTAAACTTGAACTGAAACTGTGGCACATGTAGATGCTACTGGCATGAAAGTATTTGATACGGCACCTGCTGTGTTTGGCAGACTGAGAGTGAAATTGGGCAAAAATCGATTAGATAGCTATTGCGCCTATTAAGAAAAAGATAATATGTACACACTTATCTGTAGATGTTTATGTAAATCAAATTCGGCTATTAAGGAAAATTTGTTTATCTGCAAAAAATCTGCTTCCACTCAGAAGCATTTTCACAAATCGTTTACTTGTTCAATATTTGCTGGTTTGCTATTTTCAATATTGCTGCTGATGCATAAATTTGACATTTAAATTTTTCTCCATCGTCGATTTTAGTTATTTAAATATTCGGGTGTTCTGGTGTTTTTCACCAAATTTCACACTTTCACATGTAAGAACATATTTAAGCAAAACTAAATATATATGTGGGTATTTTACATGATTTATTGATTTCGCCCATACTATTTAAAGAATGTAAATCAAATTAAGAGTGAAGAAAAGAGGGCCAGGTCTTTATTTCCTTTAATATTCTTCTCAATATTTCTGCGTACTTTATACTGCGGTTTGCTTTTATGGTGTCGGGGAATTATTGCTAAACATGTTTGGGTTTTCCAAAATTTTAGATTATATTTAACACTTTTTTGTTGTTTTTGGTCTATTATTTACTGAAAATCAATTAAGTTTAGAAATAAATTAATTAGAATCAGAGTTTCTGTTGTATACCGAAAAGATTGGCGTACGTACTTTTTTGTTTCTGTGGGTTCTCGCATAATTTTAGAATAGTAATTAGTAAAAAATGGCATTTTCTCCAAAATTTCGAAAACTCAAATTTAAAATTAAATTTAAAATTTCATTTCTGGACTAGAAAAAAAAGAAAAAAAAGGAAAGAAAGAAAATAAGTTAGAATTTAAGCAATAATATTATCCAGGGAAAAAATATTTCATTAAAAGGAAAAACTAAAAAATTCTTTATTCATTACTTTTGTGGTCCACCTTTGGCTTGAATAACTGCTTCTAGGTACATACCCTTTACCATAGTGTCATTAGCCGAAATTTTTTAGAATTGAGTCCAATTACGCCACTGATGATTTTTTTTATTTCTTGTTTTCTGATTTTTCCTTCTAATAGCTCTCAAATGTGCTCAATTGGGCTTAAACTTCGTGGCGGAAATGGAGTTTTAAACTGCTTACAATGTTAAATAAACCATTCTTGCCTGGGATAAAACGTGAGTCTGAGTCTTTGCCTTGTTAAAACAAGAACTTTTGTATGCAAAGTCAAAATTTAGCAGCACTCTTACGCAAGGAAATCAGACGGCCGATGAACTCGCTTGGAGAGATAGAGCACGTCAGACATATACATCCATCACTCTCCTTTCTGAAAAGGGAATTAAATGAGGAACTAGCTCTAGAAACGCAGTCAATATGTGAACACCCAACCTCGTACAGAAATCCCAAAACTATGCTTAGGGCTTGGAATACGAAAACTACAAAATTTATTTTATCACTCTCTAGAAAATACTGTAAAATATTGAGTTGTGTACTGATGGGACACTGTATCACCATACACCACGCAGCCAATATGGCATTAGTCCAGAGCGATGCGGGTAGCATATGCAGCGAAGCGAATGCTAAGGGAACCCCTACTTTGCCACTGCCCTGTTCTCCGTAGGGCTCGACATATGTGCCTAGCATCAACATATTTTTTATCCTTGAAGATATTGCTAACAAAAGGCTGAACGGCTTGCTAAAACTCGCGAATACGTGCATAGAGAATTACGTATAATAAAAACTTCGACTCCAAATACATAGCATTGGCAAAACAATGGATCCTAGAGGTCTAAGTGAGATCTTACTAAATATCAATCAGCACTACCTAACCTAACCTTAGTTATATACAGGTACTTATATTTATTTTATGGAGTTGAATAAATATGGTAAGAGGTTCTTTTATACATTTTTGCAAATCTTTGCTTACTTTCATCTGCATACTCTGGATTTAAGTCCGATACAGCACTAAACTCGTCTTCAAATGCCTCATTTAAACATACTTCTATGATTTCGCAAAATTTTGCGTTATTTACTCAAATAGAAGTCGATGGTTTATTGTCATTATCATTATCTGCAAAGCAATGAAGACTACATATGAATAGTAGCGTTGGTCTAGCGGATCACGTAAAAATAAGAATGACGCATTAACTACCGGTGTTGCGATAAACACTTGGGCACACTTGGGTGACTAATCACGTAAGATTGCCTAACTACAAGCAAATGAGAGTTTGAGTTGATTTTAATGGAAAGAGAAACAAGTATTTACGTTTGATTTCCTTGTGAAAAATTGGTCCCCCGGACTAATATCACCATTCATGGGTTAAGCTGCATTTGTATTAATGAATATGTGACTTTCAAAATAAGATTGTCTTAAATTTGAAATAGTCTATTTTGTGCTTTATTGCGGATGATGATGGTTTTTCATCTTATTACTTCAAGCAATGTCCCTGCCCTTGCATACCCTCTTTTAATGATTTTTAACATTAATGATTTTATAAGCCCGCAGAAAGTCTCATTCATCACACCTATATTCAAGACTGGCAATAAAAATTAAGTCTTATCAAGTCTTATTTTCAAATTATCTGCGACATCAAAGTTATCAAACACAAGTTGTGGTTTGCCGTAGAGGGTTACATATCCAATAACTATGTAGTATATATTATGGTTGTCGGGCTAACTGTCACTAAATTGACTGTATTCACAAAGCTTTGTACGTCTGCTCACACTGACGGGCTCCAAGTCGATATAGTCTAGAGAGACTTATACGGCTACATAAGGTATGTAAAGTCGTATCTTTCTTGCCGTAAATATGCAGTTATTGTTGATAATATTTCTTTTCATTCTTATGTTGCCGGCTAAGGTGTCCATCAGGGCAGTATTCTGCCATTTGAGTGTTTTGAATTTTCGAACTTTATTTCCTATAGAGACGATTTAAAGATTTGTATATCAATCTGAAGTCTTTCCGACTCTTGTGAGTTACAGTCAGGCTCAATATCATCGCGGCCTTCTCTAAATGCTTAGTAAATGATTTCAGATATTTTTAAGCCTAGTCAGTTATTTGCTATCTTAATTTTAATTAAGAAATCGAATGAAGCTGCGAATATGGGTGTAATTTTTGATTCAAAATTCCTATTCCACAATCATTTAAATTATATAATTTGAAAGCCATATTTCAAACTTTAATTCATCCATAGATTTTGTTTGACTTTACTGATTCGTATACACTAAAGTTATTATTTACCTCACTTCTACGATCTAAGTTCGAATATACTCTGGAGGCAAATCACCTTTGCCATATTAATAGACTCAAAGGAATTCAAAAGAATTTTCTTCGTTTTGCTCTCAGTTCACTTAATTTTGTTGATCCGATTTCTTTCTTTGCTGCGAGATGTGCCTTAATAAATTGAAGTAGTTTGACAGCTGAGAATGGAGAACTGTGTTGGCATTTCTGTACAGTAAAGTTTGTCAAGTCGTTATGAATCGTTTAACGCCAGAAGTACGCCTCCTAACCATGGAAATTTATTTTGAAAAAAAAAAAATCTGTGCGCGAAGTTCATAGAGCAAAGTGTTGAGCTGAAAAGGCGCCGAAATGCCGAATATTTCGCTTTTTTGGATCTTTTGTTTTGCATTTTCTGGACAAATAAATTATATAGATAAATATGAACACCTATCTTTAAGTCTTTTTTGTTGTCGTCTGTAAGAAATTATTTATTTCTATGTTTACTAATAAATAAATAAATCCTTTAAGCTATTGAATTTTTACTAATTTTAATAAAGTTATGTCCCAAGTTGAGTTCCAAAACGAGTTCCAAGATTTTGGGTTCAAAACGTTTATTTTTTATGTGCACAGGTGAAAACTATTTTGTTTATGTAATTAGGCTCCTTATTTTCAGATTGTTCCTCGTTTAAAAAATAGTAGTACCTTCAGGTTGTAATATACCACAACATGAATCTAAAATCCTGCCGAGCTATGTGCATAGAGCAGATTATAAAAGTCTAAAATTTTCATTTCAAATAAAACGGCAAAAAATTGCATCAATTCACAAATCATTTCGACAGAGCACTGCTTTTATTTGGCAATTATGGCAAACAGTTGAAATAGGATTGCCAGCCTTAAATAACTTTCTTGATTTATTAAACCACCCGCTTAAGCAATTCTTTACAACTGATAAAAAGAACAAGCGGTGATAACTGATGCCCATCCCATTTACTTATTTGATTACTTTTAACTTGAACTTTTATGGCTGCAAGCACGTAAATAGTTGGAAAATGTGATGCTAGTGGTCTCTTGGTCCATGTTTTTCCGTAAGGAGAAAAATAGAAGAATGGCCAGCAGTGGCGCACAGCCTCCACACTCAACCACAAAGGCATAGTATTTTTTGATGTGTTTACGTGCACGCCTTACTTACATACCTACATACTCGCACTTCCGTGCTCCAGCTAGCGAGAGCATAAATCACTCGACGACCAACAGCCACAACTCATGATTTACGTTGTGCCGTGAAGAAACATAAATTGTATTTATGAAAGCCTTCTCTGCTGACGAGCTTTTGTTTTCTAAAAAAAATGTTTACGCTTTTTTGAGCATATCTTCGCGCTCAAATGGACGTTGTTTGGGCACGAGGCAACTGGCTTTCCTTGCTAGTGCAAGCGTTTCCTGTTCAGCGTAGGACTGCCGGAAAAAGAAAAAAAATTCATGTTTTCTTGTTTCCAAAAATATAGTGAGTGCATTCATATTTGTTGTTTCTAACAATTTTTTAACTATTCTGCTTATGTACCGTTCTTTGCTTATGCAATAATTAGTTTTTGGTGTGCTTTTTATTGCATTGCTTGAATTGTCAACTTTAATGAAATTATTCCAGAAAATGTATCTATCACGCACAACTCACTTTATTATTATTTTACAAATATTTCAGAATGCTTTTTAATTTATTATTTATTTTGCACGCCAGCACGCATAGCGCTTGGTCGCAGTGCATAAACTCGCCTCACCCACGCCAATTTCTTACCCAGCCACAATTTCTAACCTTTCTATTTCTAATATTTTGCCAACGGTTTACTCATCGCGAAGGTGACATAATAAACGGAAATAAAAATTGAATCAAATAGTTTTGTAAACGCAATGTTTTCCATATGTAAAAAAACAGCCGCAAAATACGCTTGCAAATGCAGAAGCAGCCTGAATTTTTATTTACCAGCCATCGCTGAATTGCAACCACCCACGCAACATGAATACGCACAGCCGAAAATAAAATTTTTGAAAATACAATGACCTTCTTAATGAAATGCTCGCGCTGCCAGAACACATGTAAAGCATCCATGGTAAGAGTATAAATAAATAAATGTATATACCCTCTACCCCTTGCTTCGCACATTCAGGAACTCCAGTTAATTCAGAAATAAATACAAAAACACTGTACAGGTTAATTGGCATATAAATACAGCGTGAGAAAATTCCCAGCATCACACATACATACATAAGTATGTATTTCATAAGAATATATTCCAGTAAGAACAGAAATCGGTATTTACCTTTATCAAAGATGCCAAAAGTCTGAATACCAATTTTATAGTAACGTGGGTACAATGGCAAATGAAAACAATTGGGCTAGTAAATCCAGAGGTTTATCATAAAAATGCTATGTAATAACTTAAACTATAGAAGTTTTTTGTGACCTAAACCATTTCGTTAAAGTAGACATATCAAAAACTATCGACTTCTTCGTTTCTATCAAAACCTTCTCTGTTTCTGTTTCTAGATCTCTGCCTAAAATTGTATACAAACAACATTTATATGGAAATATGTAAAGAATGACTAGAGTTATTGGTTCAACTATATAATAGGACACATAAATTGGCGCCTAAATATTTCGTCAGGTTTTTTCCTATCTTTAATGAAAATTAAGATTCATGTTACATATAGTATGAGAGATACCCTTGGCCTAAGGAAGTTTGGTGTCGAGAATTTGAAAAATGGGGCACTAACAACGAATAAATTCCATAATAATATTTATAACGGTATTTCTTAAAGCTGCAATGCGGCCAGCGGCGGATTCGAAACCTTGGGCATTAAGTACCCAATAATAGAAACATTTTTTCCAATAACAGGCGCTCCTCAGCAAGCAAAGGTAAGCCTCCGAGCTTAAATACTGCCACGAAAGAGCTCCTTGTAAAAGATATCTGCAGTTTGGAGGCGGCATAAAATTACATATCCTTCAATTTGTGGAAAAGCAACAAGACGCGCACCACAAATAAAAGGAGGAGCTCGGCGAAACACCCAGGCCGATCCCGAAATGCTGAGGATTATATCTTCAGGTATTACGCTTTAAAATTTGCCGTTTTTTTAGGCTGGAGGAAGGTGATCAGATTAGTAAGAGCTTATATTTCTACTGAACTCTCCTTATACATAATTCATTGTGTAAGGGTGTGACATGGCGTATGAATATCATTTGGTTGCCAGGAATACGAAACATTTGCTAGAGCAAATAAAGCGTCACCTATGCCTTAGACTTCGTAATACACTATTTTGAAGAAAATATGTGTGAGTTTGACGAGGTAGGACGAGACATCGCGACGCATTTTGAAGGAAGCTCAGGCTCAAATATAAACTTAAAAATATAGAAATCCTTTATTAGGGAGCTTGGCGGTACGTTGGTGAGTCAGCATCCAAGCTTTAAAAGCGTTGAGTGGTAAAAGCTTTTGAGCATTAAGAGACCGTTTACTTATACGTTTGAACATACAATACCATTTTGAATTAGTAGAGCTGGGCACTAACGCGGGCGTCAGAAATATAATGAGTTCTTGAAAAGATAAAGCTAAGAAATATTTACTGAAAATCAAAATTGTTCCGCTTGTAAACCTTAACTCTTCCAAATATTTATAATTGAAGTGGCGGTTTGATTCTATTTCTATGCACTATAATACTTCCCACTAACTTAAAAATATAGTTAGAAATAAGTGCATCCCTATTATTATTGAATGAATATACAATTCTTTAAGCCGAAACAAATCAACCACCAACTGTTGTGGCAGCTTCCGTTTTGTTCATCACTTGCATACACACATATGTGGTCAGCAAATTATTGAGCTGCTCCAACTGCAGCAATGAGTAAGATTTTATTTTTGGTTTTTTAGGTCGTGTTCGTGCACGCAAATACACAAATACTTATGTAGATGTCGACATCTACATGATTTTTGTTTTCGCATAAAGATCTTATGAAAACGCAAAAACAAAAGAATGACAGCAATCAAAGAAGATGATGGACAATAAGTACGAACAAATGTAAGAGAAAATGTTTACACACACGCACACAAATATGTGGAAGGGAGCAGATCCGGTACTTTGTTATGATTATAATTTGCTTCTTCTCATGGCATTCACAGTAGGTGTTTGCCTTAATTGAAAAAAAAAACTCTCACAAAAAGTCATACCTTTCGCATACGAATATTTCTGCCTGCATCCCTTCCAAAAAGCGTGAAGATGCACACGAGTATGTATGCAAGTGCATGTATATTTGTGGTAGTGTAGTCGTTTATTGTAAACTTTAAGGCAGCAAAAAGTTCGCAAATAAAAAACACAAACAAGCTGAAAATCTAAAAGGTATAAAAAGCGAGAAACAATGCCGTATTTTGGGTTATTTTTAAATTAGTCAAAACTAACGCAAAAACAAAATGATTGCACAGCTGTTGAAAGGGATAGGAACAACAAACTGTGGTGAACAACGAATGTGTGGAAAAGAAAAATGTACGCAAAAAATATTATTTCACAAAAACAGGGTGGTCAAAGTACAAACAACTTTTTAAAAATGTAATAAAATTAACAAAACTCAATTGCTTTTAGTGAATTGCGTCTTTATTAGCAATAACATGAAGATACTCTTGCTTCCGCCGGCTTCGTAGAAACGTATCTTATCAAGCCAATTTTCCTAGCTACCACCTACACTTTTATGCGGCTTCCGGCTTTCTAGTTTGTGTGATGTTCATCTTAGGGGCAAATTATCTAGCCAGCATCGGTCCTTAAACCAAAGTCATCAAATCTCTCTCATCATCACTATATAGGGTCAAATCGATACACCGCGACAGCCAATTAATTGACTTAACCGATAACTCAATTACTAGTCGATCGATTTTTATATCTGGATTTATATATCGTTCTGCTGATACAAAACATTATTAAAGATCATA
>JAYXIM010045770.1:0-74911 GCA_037575425.1 Anastrepha fraterculus
TTTTCATTCAATGTTCAATCTTCAAAATAAAAAAAATAGTTTGAAAAAATATTGATTAGTTCTTTTTTTATAGCCGATTCAAAAAGCAAATTTTACATGGCCCACCCTATAAACGTTTATTATTTTCTCACGCTCACTTGATTTTTCTGAGGGGATTTTAATGTTAAACTCATAAATTTTAACGACAGCTAGTTCGTATATATAAATACATACGTATATGTATACATATATGTATGTACTTATATATAGTATGGGAATATGCAGCACTGTAGCGCCTAGCATTTTTATTTTATTTCTAAAAATGTTATACATTTTTGCGTATACTCTTCAATTGTATTTGTCTCTTCGCTTAAAAAAGTTTATTTAAGAAACGTCACATATAATTGGCAATATTCTCCTTTGAAGCGGTCACTCTATGTGTGTACACGGATGAGTTCTCTTATAAGCAAATTCAAAATAAACATATTGAGCGTTCATAAGGGGTACGCTTAACTCCAATGAGAGCACCTTGGAGTACAAAAAAAAATGCAATATTAAAACTTCCTCAAGATCTGCCAAATCTCTACAAGTTTCCCTACATGCCATTGCATGGTATGACACAGAATTTAGACGATTAAGACGGATTTTGGAAGAGATCAATTTATTTCTGAAAGTTAGGATTCATATCCTACGTACGGATACAAATGCTACTGCCTGAAAATGTTTAATGTAGTATACAAAAGCAGAATTCTATTAAACGTCTAAAAGTTAAAATGGGAACTATGCGGTGTTTCCAATTGCTATCAGTTGAAACGCATGATGTTCCTTGTTGAGCTCTGTCAAAAGCAGTTAAAAAGTCTGCTCGATTTCGGTTCGGTTTTGGCCGAACTTTGAGCGAACATTTCCTAATTTGTATTCCTTCAGAAAAAATTAAAAACATCCTTATAGGATAGCGATATGATTTGCACGAATGAGTGAGTGTCTGGTGGCAAGAAATATGTAGTTAGTATTGGTGACAGAGCCCACATTTTCTGTTGAAAAAAATAGCTTAAAATATCTATCTGCTCTTACATCGAATGTGTTCAGTATTCCAGGTCAGCTTTATACTGATTGTTGTAGGGGGAAAATGTTAATGAGTTATGAGAAAATGTTATTTTTACATTACCTTATAAGAAGGAGTAGATATTTCAGCCAGCACACACAAAGCCCAACCAAGCACAATCCTAACAATTATTCAACTATGAGTGTTTAACAATTCATACATGTAATTATATATAAGAACAATATTTTTTGTCATTTTTACAAACATAAGAATATGATTATGAACGGAAAGTAATGTAACTGCATCTTATGTATTTGGTTTTGCTGTTTTTTTAATAAAAGTACTTGGTTTTTAAAATGTCCGTGGGGTTTAATACTAGGGCTCCTGCAAATATTCGGTTCGGTCCAGTTCGGCCTTAAAAATCGATATTCGTTCGTTTTCTAATTAAAATAATTGGCGGCCAAATTTTGCAAGCAAATGTGTCGTAGGTGTTGTTCGCCTCCAGTTTTTCATAACTCAGACGGGAAACTATCAACTACCAAGAATTCTTTGTTTTTAAGAAGCATAATTTACTTTTAAACTTCGTCCTTTTACGTTTCAAACACTTTTCATTGGTCATAATACTGTTATCGGCATTCAGCACTGATTTCCTGCCTGCTACCAGTATCTGAAGCGACCTTTCCGAGTTCATCATATTTTTCGCTTCCACGGCAGTCGGTTCTAAGTTACCGAAACGACCCGGATTTATATCCGGCCAAGGATTGCCACTCCAGCAGCATTCCCCGTATGTAAGTATGGGAAATGTTTATGCTGCTACAACAACAACAAAATTCGTTATTTTGATTGGTTCCGAAAAAGTTTAATATTTTAGGCAACACCTCTGCAGAAAATTTACTTTTATTAGCTTAATAAACGAGAGGTAGGGCTGATCAAATTACGAATTGTTTTTGTTTTCGATGCAAAGTGGACAATTTTAGTGCAATGCGAAATGGTGACGAAAGTTTTTTTTCGAATAGAGAACGGCCAATCACATTTTGTAATACTTTTTCAAGCACAACCAAGCAGCCAATTGTAAAAGGTTTGTCAGCATAGGTCACAAAAAATGGGCAATAAACAGCCAATTTGTTCCAATAAAGTGTTGATTGGATGGTAACCATTTGCACCAATCTCAGATTTAAAAGGAATGCCTCTAGTGGAGATGTGGGATGTAAACACCATAATGACCCTTATCATTGATGGCATTTTTTTTGCAGTAATTTTGCATTCATTCCGTCTTGCACTAGATCTGTAAAATTTTCGTCTTCTTTTCTCAAACTGTTGTACTCTGATCCGGCGAATTTGAAGCAATTTCTACCCTCTAAAAAAAGTAAGGGTTAGCGTTGTACAGCTGATTTTAAATTATCAAGTATGTATGTTAAAATAGTTGTGTGATAACTTTAATTGTTATAAAAATAAAAGCAATTCGTTCTACTGTATTATTTAAGTATATGTTAAGTATTCGATTATATTAAATATATAATTTGTGCAATTGTTGAAATTTTCTTTTTCTATTCTGCATTCTATTTTTGTCTTGGAAAAAGAAAGTACTTTGAGGTAAGAGAGCATTTTTAGTAGAACAGTTATTTTGAAAAAAGATTTCAATCTTGTCTAAATTGTTTTTGGGTGCAAGTAGGCTTCAACGTAGTAATTTTTTTAGAGTATGCAAAGAAGTATTGCCCAGATACTTGATTTGTTGAACCACTTTATCTAAAGTTGTATTCTTTCAAAAAGCACCCGTTATAGATTTCTGGTTATTCGTTGCACTTCCGCTAACTCATTTATAGTATAAAATGTGTAATAACCACATTATCAGTAGCGCTGGTGACAGCAGCTAAAACAACAAGAATGTTAACAAATATTATACATATGTACATATTTAGCATCCAGCAACATTAACAACAACAACAAAAATACAATGAAATAGTTAAAAATATTTACAGCAACAATGAAATCATAAGCACAATGCGAGCACATCAGAATCGAGAAATTGGCAGCTCCTATGTACAGTGAATTAGAGTGTAGAGAGTATTTGAGGAGATGACGTGAGAGAACGTGCACGCGGTAAGAGTCCGGACGGTAGCATCGAAATATGATTATTCATTGTAATTATTGCACACAGAATTGTAGGAAAGTAAAAAAAATGCCAGCAACAATAACACAAATTACAAGAGTATTTTTAGTAAAAGTGTGACAGTGACAGCAATGGTAGCAGTAGCACTGACAGCGCGGTGAGCAACTAAGCGGCCGGCAACAGATACTACATAAAATGCCAATCATTCAGTTAGTAATATTTACTTCTACTACATAGTTATTTAGTAAGTCTCCAGTGGGGGTCGGCAGCCAGTTAGTTGGTTAAGTCGATCAGCTGTTAAAACAGGCTGCAGCGGAATAAACAGGCAATAATAGTGAATAACTTTTTCCGCTGAATTTTGCGATCTACTGCTTTGATTGGTTGTTACCTTGTGGTTTGTGTTTTTATGTTGTGTAGACGTTTATGGTACTGTCAGCATGATATTTAACAGCGGCAGCAGACAGTATACAGTAATATCAACATCAACCGCTATCCACTGCCACCGCCACCGCTACCAAAACAACATTAAATCACAACAAATTCATTCAGTATATTGTGGAAATCGTAGGACGTCGGTTGTTAAGGCTTTTACTAAAAGTGAGTTGTAGTTGTTTGAGTGTGGTTTTTTTTCATTCTGTGTTTGTACTTTTCGGAATAGATCAGCTGTTCTTTTTAAGGAATTGTTGTGTTTGTTTGTGCTGACTGAGGATGGTTTTGTTTTACTTACATACACACATATGTACGAGATTAACAATGCTGACTCACAAAAGAGAGATTTGAAGTGAAGAGAATATGTTACCTGTATCAGCTATAATATATGTATACATATGTACATAACTATGCGGATAGAAAAAGAAAGGAATATCAGCAGATTCTGGAAAGTTCCAAAAGGTGATGAAGGATCATGCTTTTGTGTGCTGTCGAAGAGAAAATTTGTCATCTAACTCTTAGCAAGTGGTTGATAGTAGAGTTGCCACGAATAGTGAATTGGCCGAATACCGAATACCGAATATTCGGCAACGCTGTCGGCCGAAGCGCCGAATATTCGGCCGCCGAATATTCGGCACGAAATACATGCTTGTCGGGGGCGCGTTAGCTGGAATAAGACAAGTCGCAACCTGTTAGTCGCACGCAACCAATAAAACAAATCGCAAACACAACACAGTGCGGGAGTTAATTGCGAGTAAATCATGTCACGGAACGCTTTGTTAGTTGAATAATACATAAAATAAAACTTAATTACTATTTTGCTAAGAAGTTTGTTCCTAAATTCATTTTCAATTGTTTTTTTGTCAAAAAGCTTATAAAATGCTACCAGTTAATAAAAAATCGCCCATATGGGAATATTATGAGATTACTGTGGCAAACGAGTTGGATTTTTATTTGAAAACAGGTCGCCTAGATCGGAAGGCCAATCCTTACAAGTGGTGGTTAGCAAATGAAAACCAATACCCAAACCTTTCGAAATTCGCTAAAGTTTATCTTTCTTCTCCTGGAAGTAGCGTGTATAGTGAGAGGTTATTTTCTGAGGCTGGTAACATTTACGATGAAAAGCGTAATCGTTTGCTACCAAAAAATGCTGAAAAGCTTGTTTTTATCCATCACAACTTACCACTGATCAATTTTAAATACTAAAGTGTTGTAATTTGAAAATAAATACATAATTTTGAGTAACATAACGTGTCTTTTTTACATGATTTGGTATTCGGCGTTCGGCCGAATAGTACGTACTATTCGGCCGAATACCGAATAGCAAAAAAAGTGGCCGAATAGGCCGAGTACCGAATAGTTGCCGAATATTCGTGACATCTCTAGTTGATAGTGAATTCTTTTCACTTCAAATCTCTCTTTTGTGCATTGAATCTGTGTTAGACAACAAAAGATATGCGGGTGCTAAACATATCAAAAAAAAAAATAAAATTAAAAATTTAAACAAGTAAAAGATATACATATGTACATGCATACAGTGAGAAGCAGAACTGGCTAAATATTTGCCACATTCATGTATTTTTGATTGCTGGGTAAAGAGACAAAGCGAATGGGTCTGGTGGTGAACGAGGACAAAACGAGGTACCTCCTCTCTTCAAACAAACAGTCGGCGCACTCGCGTATCGACACCCACTTTACTGTTGACAGTTATAAGACTTCGTTTATTTAGGAACCAGCATTAACACCGATAACAATGCCAGCCTTGAAATCCAACGTAGAATCTCTCTTGCAAGTGCTACTTTACAGCTGGTGGTAGCAGAGGCAGAGGAAGGCCTCCTCTGCGTTGGAAAGATCAGGTGGAGAAGGACTTGGTCTGACTTGGTGTGTCCAATTGGCTCCGGTTAGCACGAGAAAGAAACGAGTGGCGCGCTTTGTTAAACTCGGCCAAAATCGCGTAAGCGATTACTACCACGAAAGGTTTACTTATATGTATTGCTAAGTGCGTGGACCTAATGCTATGTATTTGATTTATATTTCTTATAAATTTCCATTAAGAATAATTAATAGGAAATTTAGAGCGAACAGAAATGTCAACAAAATGTCACATTTTGAGTAGAGGCAATAACTTAATAAAATTTTTTAATATCCCCCGATTCTAAATTTTTATTGGCTAAACTTTCCACAGGGGGGTGGCACCGTTAGTGTTTTATTATAAAGTTTACATATATGTATACTTGTATACTAAAAATAATTAAATGCAAGCCCCGCAGGGGGAAAATTTGACTAAAAAATCGCGATTTTTCATTCCAAATTTCCACTGTTTATAAAAATTATGGTTTATCGAAGGCCAAAAGATAATTCCACTCATTTTAAAAATCTCAATGGTTCTATAGAACCTTGTACCTTAAAATATTAGCATTTAGGCAAAGTAAGGTGAAAAAGAATGTATATTTCGATCGTTTTGAAGAAAGTACATAATGCAACTCTTCATATCTGAAAAAAATTAAAAGTTGGGATATCTCGTCTGCGTGGGGGCATTGACGTCCATGGACCACGAACACGCTTAGGACTATGTACCTCAATCAGTAGAACTCTCCTTTCAATGGTCATCATGATGGAAAGAATAATGAGATGGCGCCTATAGTGGGACCGTTACTTTGCTCTCAGCGAATTTGACAATGAGTTATGTCGTTTTAGCACCAGCGGCCAGATTACCATTTTCGTAATTTGATTTAGCATTCTTTTTGTTTAATAATTCACTCAGTTTTATTTAGCTTTACTTTTTTTAACATTTTGTCGGATTGCCCGCGATTGCAGTTATTGTTGGTGTTCTTTTGCTTTCAACAGTAAAATCTCTCTTTCGCTACTGCAGTATTGCCTAGCTTTGGATATAAAAACGCACTAAAATGCCCATTTAAAGAATATAAAATACCAAATTTTTATTGAATTACTTAAAAAACATTGTATGCGTGACGAATTGTCTTTAAAAGGTGCATTTTTTTTAATAAATGTGTTATGATTATGTACAATTTAATTTATGGATTTTTTTTTGTTAAAAAAAACTCTTTTGTTAAGGGAACGACTTATTTGCTATATTTCAGGTTATGTAACAAAATAAGGTACTCTTTTCGTAAAAATGTCGCTATGGCTTTTTCAGTATTGTTTTCAGTGTGAATACTCCTCTTGATGCCTTACGTCCCACTAAAGATTGGTTGGAATGGTTTATATCGCATTCAGTAAATTCAAACTCTTTTTAAAATGTGTAAAAAGGTTTCCAATGTTAAGAAGAGTTGACAGAAGATGATTAAATACTCTAACATAACCTTAAAATTCTAACATAACCTAAAATTAAATTTTATAAGAACCAACAAATTTGCATTAGCACTAAAATCTTCTGAGAGTGACCTTTTTTAACATTCTTTTGTTTAATAATACAGTTTTTTTCAATTTACAGTTTCGGTAGCTTCAAATTAAAAACAAAAGGAAATAAACACCAAGCTTAAAAATTTTCGCATTTTGGGTATAAAAAAGCACTAAATTTATTGTGAAGAGCAAAAGGTTGGCAACACTGCACAACTTGGCAAAAGTGACTATAACTACTTTCAGGGGATTTACCTTTGTCTTTAAATTTTCGCAATTTTAGTGTTTTTTAAACATGGATTTACTTAATATTAAATGCAATTTTTTAAACCACATTTATTTTTGGGCTTTTCATATTTTCATTATAAAAATACAGCAGCATTGTTATTATTAACAATAAAGGTATGTTTTAATACATTTTTCCCACAACCAAATTATATTTGACTTGAGGGGATGGGTCTATTTTAGTTTTTTTATACAGTTATACCCACATATGTATTAGGGGTGGGATTATTTTCGAATAATATTCGAATAAACATTATTCGAATAAAACGAATAATACTATTCGTTTCAAATAATTCGAATAGTTCATTATTCGAATACCTTACTATTCGAATACCTCACTATTCGAATACTTTACTATTCGAATACCTTACTATTCGAATACCTCACTATATATTCATTTACATCAGGGAGAAAATGCTTTTAAAAATATAAAAATTACATTGGCTCTTCTCATGGTGCATGCACTTGTACATAAACCGATTAGTAGTCCGCTAATCTAAATAAATATTTACCAAAAATATTCGAATAGTGAAGTATTCGAATAGTGATGTATTCGAATAGTGACGTATTCGAATAGTGAGGTATTCGAATAGCATTATTCGAATAAACGAATAAAAAATTCGAATAAATATTATTCGAATTACGAATACCTCTCGAATAAAAGATTTTATTATTCGAATAATTTTTATTCGAATAGTCCCACCCCTAATATGTATGCATTATTCTGTAGAAATTTTATTTGAATTGTTTGCCAGCTGGTGCCACAAAACATTGCGCTTTTACATTTGATTTACTAATCTCATTATAGCTGATCGTTCTCAAATGGATTTTGTCGAAGTCGTCAATTCACGCTAATTATAATTAGATAAGATACATCCAATGCTACACACTTGTTGTAGCTACAGGTTATTTGCATATTCAATTTATATACATAATTTAATATTAATTGAAATATATGCCCTTGCTAATGGTTTGTCTAATAATAATGGGTTTGTTAATACTTATGGTGCTGAATCGTGAATTATTTAAAAGGCTCTTAAATTTTGAATTGTTAAATTCCTTTAAGTAAAAGTGCTTTCTCGAAGTTAAGGGGGAGGTAGGGTTTAGCGCTAAAAAAAAAAACACTTTTTTTTGGAATTTTTTACAGAAATATGGCTTAAGATACTTTAATAAAATCAGTTGCATGTTATTGTACATCTTTTCAATAAGTTTTTAAAAAATATTAATAATAAAATATTGACAAATAAGCCCATGACAGAGTTTTTTTGGAGATATGTTTTTCGAGAGGTGCTCTGCGGTGCCAATCGGCATTCGTCGTAGAATCATCTGAAACTAAAAAAGTCGAATTTTTCAGTTAAAGTATGACGTAATGCTCCTCCCTACATTAATAAATTTTTTTTTTTCATTTTTGTAGTTTTGGTGGCAAAAAAACGTAAAACGAGCATTTTTGGCGAAAAATTTCGCCATATTTCTAAGTGAAAAACAACCTTAAAAAAAAAAAATAAAAAAAAAACAGTGTAGGGGGAGGTATTTTTGATTTAGAAAACGTGTGCCAAATTTGAAAAGAATCGGTTGAATAGTTTCGGAGTTGTGATTGGCACCGACTTTTAAGAAGTCGTTTCGGGAAAAACGCGTTTGAAAAAATGACTCTGAAAAATTATCGATGCTCCGCATTCGAGGTAGAGTGCCTACAAAGGCTATAACTTTGAGAGTTCTGCTCCGATCCACTTAAAATTTTGACACAACACTCTTGAAATGATTTACTATAAGATGAGTGAAGAAAAAAAAATTCGATTTTGAAACCCTACCCCCCCTTAAGAAAAACCTTTCACAACAGTATTGACAGCTGATTGTCAATTTTGCAGGTAGTCTGCCATAAGTGAACGGGTAGATTAATTTTGTGGATTTATTGGTAATTAATGCATAGGTGATCGGTGTTTTACAAATAATATCCCAATAGCCGGACAGTCTAATAACCGGCCACGGACACTTTATTTTAAACCTTTTTGATAAAAAAAATCTCTTCATAAACGGAGATAATTCGAAAAAATCCCAAGAAAGATAGAAAGAAAAAGGATCTTTTCGTAACTCTACTCCCAATTCTGTTCTTCACCTTCTAGACGTACATATCGCACCCTAAATACAAAAGGGTCACAACTCAAAATGTACCTTTTGCTCAAATATGAACGAGACGTTATCAATAAAACGGTCAGCGGATGACATATGGCAAAAATAAATTTTTTGTTTTTTGGTAGGACTGTTATAAGCTTACATGGCAAATTTTAGCGTGATATGTCACATAGTTTGTTTTCTGTGCTACTGTAAGCAAGTCAAGCTCGAGTGTGGAAAGTTTTGAGTTGTGCCCCTTTTGTATTTAGGGTGCGATATGTGCGAAACAATTAAGAAGCCCCATTTTTAACAATACCTAATCATCATCTTATCTTAATCATTATGATAACTATCGAACTATCATCTTATCTTAATCAATAGTCGCCTGAAATGGTCTGGATCGTGTTTGTACTCGTATTATTTGCTCGATCTTTAAGGTAAATTAACTATGAAATCTAATACTACATTTATCGAATATAGTAAAATATTGATTGTGTTGCGAATATGATCTGTGTGATGCCAACTTCTGTACAGGTTCAATTTCATATCATAAATTTCAGCCCATAAGCAGTCGGTAATCATGATTCTGTAACTGATATGGCGTTTCCAGAGCAGCATTTTTTAAACACAAAAAAAACAAAATGGGTTAATGATGTCGCCATCTCAAAATCCGCTTCAACTGCCACTTTTCGTACGTATTGACTTATCTGTAATGACGTGCGGCTTTTCCGATCCCCAGATCCAACAATTTCTTTATTTAATATATACGGAAATGATCTCCGTTCACAGTCTCTTGAAGAGAGCGTAGTTTTGGTAACACAGCAGTTTGGAAACAAATGTTCAATATTTTCAAGCATTCTCTAATGTGAAACGATTAATTTTGTCCCGCGGAGCTGTGATACTGACTAATTGGCAAGATTTTCAGCAGCCGTCAGGGCAAAAATATATTTAATTAAAAAATATATCTGTAATTGGACTACCCTGTATCGCGCGGTCTTAAATTTGCCATGCAACAAGTGGCATTTTTTCACTTAACAGTAGAAACAAATGAAAATAAAAAGATAAAAAAAACTCGCAAACTAACGTGCGAAAACACACCATAAAAACGTGACTGATATAGTAGACAATAAGCTGTAAAATTTTAGAGCTTACAAATGTAGCGAATATTTGATAAATGCATGTGTGAAATTTGGAAGGCTTTTAAAGGAAATATTATGTTTATTAAATAAATAAATGGGGAAAATTTTTAGGAGCTACCTTGGAATTATTTTCCGCAATAAAAAAGGGTGGGATATATGGGCGGCCGCCGTAGCCGAATGGATTGGTGCGTGATTACCATTCGGAATTCACAGAGAGAACGTTGGTTCGAATCTCGGTGAAACAACAAAATTAATCAAAAAAATTTTCTAATAGCGGTCGCCCCTCGGCAGGCAATGGCAAACCTCCGAGTGTATTTCTGCCCTGAAAAAGCCCTCATAAAAATATCTGCCGCTCGGAGTCGGCTTGAAACTGTAGACCCCTCCATTTGTAGAACAACATCAAGACGCACACCACAAATAGGAGGAGGAGCTCGGCCAAACACCCAAAAAGGGTGTACGCGCCAATTATACATTGTGTAAAATAAGTACCCGGAATTTATAATTTAAACTCTCCCGGGAATACCTGACACTTCAAATTTGGTTTTTTCATGTTGGTACACATGTCCTTGAATGCACAAGCCTTATTAGAACGGGATCTATTACTTAGTGTGTTTTATTCTGCAGTCAAAGTGAGTTGATCTTTTGTTTACTTGGCGAATTTTACTATGGATTTTTGCAAAAAGAGCATCGGAAGGAGGTCTCTGAAGACATGGTTTCCCGAGCTAATACGGACCCTACGTTCATGAAACGCATAATAACTGGTGATGAGACATGGGTCTACGAGTACGATATGCAAACCAGTCAGCAATCGTCTGAATGGCGCTTCGAGAACGAGCCGTATCCAAAAAAACCACGCCAAAGCCGGTCAAAAGTGAAGGTTATGCTCACGGTTTTCTTTGATTACCAAGGCGTGGTGCACTCTGAGTTCCTTCCAGAGGGCCAAACGGTTAATAAGGAATATTATTTATCCGTTTTAAGGCGTTTACGTGAAGCCATTCGCCGTAAACGGCCCGAATTGTGGAAGGACAATTCGTGGATTCTGCACGACGACAACGCGCCATCGCACCGAGCCTTGATTGTACGCGAATACAAGACCAAAAACTTAATAAATACTATCGAACAGCCACCGTATTCGCCAGATCTCGCACCCTGTGACTTTTTTCTCTTCCCAAAACTAAAATTGCCACTTCGGGGAAGGCGTTTTGAGTCGATTGAAGACATTAAAAAAAATTCGCTAAAGGAGCTGAAGGCCATCCCGGCGCCGGCCTACCAGCGGGCCATGGATGACTGGGTTGTTCGTTGGAATATTTGTATCGGCTCAAAAGGAGCCTATTTTGAAGGCGATCCAACAAATAATGATGAATAATATGAAAAAATGTGTTTTTTTTTAATTCCGGGTACTTATTTTACACAATGTATATACGTATATATATGCAAAAAATATAAAATTCAGCTATATGACTTATTAACATTAATTAACTCTTAACACATTAATTTATTCTGAAGAAAGAAAGCATGAAGGTAATCCCAAAGCTTTAAATAATAAATATGAATAAATAATCAAAGAAAAAATTGTCATTGTCTATAGAGGGTCGACCAGAATTTTATGCCATTGGATTTTATTAAAAACTTGTGTCAACCCACTAGAATGAAAAATTTGTTTGAGTACTTTGCAATTGATACCAATTTTAGTATTGTATTTATATTTAACCTTTTAACGAAAGAAAAATAACTAAAAATTTTAAAATGTTCAAAAGTTTGATATTAATTGACGTTTACACCCTTTATTGGGTGTAAACCTCCCCTCCTCTTATTTGTGGTGTGCATCCTGATATTATTTCAGAAATGAAGGGACCCACAGATTTAAGCCGATTCTGAACGGCACACGGTTTTTTGTTTTATGCAAATCTTCTTTATGGCAGAAATACACTCGGAGGCTTGCCATGCTTGCGAGGGGCAACCGCCATTAGAAACAACTTTTTCTTTCATCTGGTGTTTCATGTTCTGAGAATCCAACTTGGGCCCTTCCGAAAGGTAGTTTCGCACCAACCATTCGACTGCGACGGCCGCCAAAACAGTAATACTTCTCTAATACTTTGTCGGAGAGTAAATTGAATTGACCTTTCGGGACTACACTTTGCCATACATTTTCGGATGTGAAAAAAAGGCTATATTTGCCCCTATAGCACGTCGCTCGCAAAAACATTTATTATGCGTGGATTTGGAAACAATAGGACAGTAAAGTTTACTTGTTTATGCCTGAATACTGCCTATATAGTGCATTCATATGTATGTGTGTATGTACTTGTATGTACCTAGACTACTGGAGGTGCATTGGTCCATACGATTTGTCTATGATTGGCTTGATGTTGTCCTATAAATGGAGGGCGCTACAGTTTTATGCTACCCCCGAATGGTGGGCGAAGTTTCTGAATAGCTTTTTCTTGGCAAAAGCACTGACTTGCTTGTTGCGATGCGACTACTATTTGAGGTTTTATGTCGACCCTGGACCATTCGAATGGTGGTCACGTGCCAACTATGACATGTTTTTAAAACATGCGAAAGATAATCAGGCGAACGGAACAAAATTAATAGATAAGAGTTCAGCTGGCAAAATAAATAAGTAAAAAAATTGAATATTTGGAGGCCACTGAAATAGTTAAACTCAAAATGGATAAGTTTTCAACGTATGTAAGTCGCATGCCTGTTTAAATCAAAATTTTGTGTGTGACGAAATAATGAAAAACAGAAAAAAAGTTATAAATATTCCAAATCGCAAATAAAAACAAACTACAGATGTTGTATTATTATATTAATCAAAATTATGCTATAAAAACGCTTTATGCTATATAATCAGATTGTGATATGACATAAAAAGTAATGATAATAAGCCAGGAAGAATTTTTCCTACCTATTTTGGGAGCTTGTAAGTAAGATTTTTAGTTTAATTTAGATTGCTTAATTTTGAAATTTCGCATAGATAATGTACATACATACATATGTATATGTATAATAATTGTGATAGCAATAAAATTAACGTGACGTGTCTTTTACAATTTCAGGTCGAAGGAAGACATCATTGGAAGTGGATTTTTGAGACCAATTTATACAAAATTAAAATTTATAATTTGCTCTGATCAATTATGTCAGTTTGTCTGTGACAACAAATGACAACTGTAGAGTGAGAATTGCACTTCAGGAATTGCAAATATACATAAAAGTGACTTCAGTGTTAAAAATGCAAATAAGGAAACTCAAAATATAATGATTCATTGTGTCTGACTATGTGTCAATTTTTTATCAAAGTGTTTTTAAAGTAAAATCTTTTTTATGGGAATCTATGATCATGTGATATTATTAAGTACTACTCCAGCTGGGATCCCGCAGAATATGTAAACATTCACAAATATGAACTCACACAATCAGCATACATATTTGCATTCTCAAAGCACTTAAGTACATAGTTGCTTCGATAATTTTTTTCTATCTCTCTCTTTTTCTCTCACTCTCTTCTTATTATCTTGGTATTTCGAACAACTACGCTTACAAAGAAGTTATTCAGTCACGTGCATTTAATTTACTTATAAGAGCATCTCGTGTGAAAGGAGATAGGCAGAATTATGAGAAAAAAACTAATATCATAATAATAACAACATAACGCATACTACAATCATTACTCATACTTCATCCCCTACCACTACATCTTGACTTATCAGCAAGAAAAACAGACATTATCACACCATCCAATCCAATTCAATCCACCCAACAACCCACTAAACCAACAACTAAGTGCTTCAACAACTCAACAGTAGTCTATCTAGCAATCAAGAGAGAAAAAAAGCAAAAGCAAACAAGTGAAACGATCAATCGCCGATCGTAACTATTGCTACCAAGCTACACATTATACTTCGTGAAGTGCCGGTGAATCGGTTTATCGATGTCGATGTTGAATGTACATTCGCTTACAAATCTAGTACTAGTATTCGCACAGCTTAATACTTCGAATCACTTGCATTTTACGCGTAGTTGAAACCGATTATGAGCCGCCAGTAATCGCGATGCTATAGCCACTGTTGCCGTTATTGTTACTGCTGCAAAAGAATTCTTTCTTTGCTACTACTTCCTTTGGGCGATTTTTTTTTGTTTGTTGGCGGCGATTAACTTGACAATCAACACAATCAGAGCACTGCATGTCAGAAACAATTTAACTACTCTACAAGACTACGAGTAATCATCAGCAACTCAGGGTGAAGATTGAACATGAAGCGTGTGTCGAAAGCATGATCTTTGTGCGGGAAGAAAATGTGTGTGAAAATTATTTGAGAAAGTTTGTGTTTAACGACAAGGAATGTGTAATAAAATTACATTAACAAGCGCATTAAATAAATTCCTGAGCATTTTAATTCAAAATCAACGTAACTGTGATGCAAATGCAACTGATCGCACATGTGTGGAAAGTTTGGGCTACAAAAGTGATTAGAAGTAAATAAATTTAAGTAAATGAGGTTGTGTTTTTAAAGTAAAAAAATTCACATAAAATTAAGTTAAGAAAAGTGAAATTACAAAAGAAAAAAAATCAAAAGGTTTGTGATCTTATGTATAAAAGAATATGTAATCACAATAAATGGTTAAAAAGTGTATTTAAGATAATCTATAAAAAATAATATCATAAAGCAAAAATAAATTTAAAGACTGAAAAAGTTAAATAAAAAGTGATTTACACCAATTCTTCTAAAATGAAACTGAAAAACACCAACTCCGTCCAAATGGAATCTCTGCTGTCTGTGCCATCCATGACACATATCAAAATCCATCCAATGCGTACCTATTCAAATGCATCTTCAATTGGCCGGCTTACAAATGCATCTTCAATTGGCGGTAGTACTGATGATCCGGAGGAGGACGAGTCTGGTCTCGGCTATACACATACTCTGGTGAGTAAAAAGAAAACCAGTTTTTTTTGCAGTTTCTAAATTTAAATATTAAAAGTTATTTTGTAATTAAAGCGATAAATTACAAAAAAATTGATTCTTTCAAATATTTGAATATTTACTAAGTGAAAATTTCAATATCGACCTGAAAATGGGGCAAGACATTTCCTAACTAAAAATGTACATACTTATATAAAAAGACAGCCATGCTCGAGTAGCGATTTAAAAAAATATGTTTGAGTTTCTTTCAAATACTTTGAATATTTACTAAGTAAAAATTTCAATATAGTCTTCAACTTAGTTCAATAATTACTGAAGCTAAAAACTATTTGTATAACAAGAGAGCCAGGGGCAGCAACTTTTAAACAGCAACTGCCTCACTACAAGCACGAATGAGTGGCGTGGCACTTTTCAATCTCTATCAATTTGCGAAATCGATCTGATATTGTGATATGTTCTATGCAAATATTGACAAAAACAAAAATATTACAAAACATGTATAGAGGAATCCAAGTTCATGCCAGTCTGAATTTAGTATATCCGGTGCTCATTCTAAAGTAAATTTGCTTTTCTAATTACATAAATCTAGTATGTTTTGCTTTTTTCAAAACCTTTTTTAGATACATGCAAACATATGTATGTAGAAAGTGGGCGTGGTAAGTTCTCGATTTTGCTCATTGCAATACTATCCTAACCTTGGACAAATGGCATTTGTGTGAGCGAAATTTCGTTCAGCCATTTCAACTTTTACTCGAGTTATTACCGACCGCCGGCTACCATTCAGTAGATATCGGGTCTAAACCCCACTTTGTGAATGAAACACCAAAACATAGAAACCATTTTTTCTGATAACGGTCTCCCTTGGCAGGTAATGACTTACCACCTAGTGCATTTTTCTCATGAAGGCAGAAAGTTATCCTAGAAAATTAATATTGAGGGAGAAGAAATAAGGTAGCAGTTACTGTTTACTAAGACCACCCTTTGGCCGACCTTATGAGACTACATACGGTATTGGCAATATTGGTGGCAAACTGTCTGAGGATCCATTAGTAGTCCACAAAGTGAGATTCTACTTAGTTTCAAGGAACTATCGATTTTGTTCACACATTGCCGAATGGCGCGTACAACTGAGCAGCGAATACTCGCACACCTGTTCGATGCTCATTACTCATTACTATCTACTAATACTTCTCAGATCTCTGGAAGGCTCAGTTTTCAGACCTTAGATTGAGACATACTGCAACAACTGCCGTTGTTGTGGCGAATTACCAAATAAAAAACGACGGTTTGGCTTCATTGAATTCGTGTATTTATATAAATCTTCGTATCCGTAAAATATATTTCATTAAGCGGTAAGTTCCGCAGAAAGAACCCAACCGGTAAAAAACGCAGTGATTGCGGGATAACCACTAAAACTATAATAATTCAAGTTGAATAATTTATAATTAAAAATCCTAATAGGCGCCTACGTTTGAATATATAGGAACAAAGGATATAAAATAATGAAAGATGACAAAAGTGATTAACCGCTTACATTGCTGACACTAACCCTTATGTAATAAAATAAAAGCTTTTAACTCTATGCATATATTCAGGACAGCAACGCCTTCGAAAGCAAAGGAAAAACAGATTTCTTGCTATTTTTGGAATATGTTATGTTACACGGATTAGTAGAACGCATGTTTCTGTTAGTTAAAGTTAGGCAGATATGGATGTACATAAAATGACACATGCATATCTGCCTAAATTCTGTGACAAATTTTACAATTCATACGGTAAGAAAAAAGTTCCGCTATTTTTGCTTTTGTTCGTATGCATTGTCTACTCATAAATTACACTCAGTGCAATCGCTAATTTCGCTTGCTAACTATGGAGTGGTGAGCTAAGGAAAATCACATTGCTGTGATTGTATTTCATAAGTGTGAAATGACAGACAGAAGAGGAAGTGGTTGTCCTCGCGTGGTTCCAAGCAGCCATAAAAGCCGTTCGAGAAAGAATTCGCAGACATTTTCTTAGAAAGCAGAAAGTCATGTCCAGGCAAATGAATGTATCGACCAGATCCATGCAAGACTAATTAAAGATAATCTCCACATGAAACTGTTCCGTCGCTCAACTGGTCAACTTTTGACAACGCGCTTGAAGAAAATTAGACTCGACAAGTGCAAGCAGTTTTTTTGGTGGCACGCGGCCAACGGCCATGAAAATATTCTTTTGCACACATGAGAAAATGTTCACTGTTGAAAAAGTTTTTAATATGCAAAACGACAAAATTTTTGCTAAAACTTCTAAAGACGTAAAAAATGTTGTTCCAAGGGTTCGGTGTGGCCAGCATCTTGCTTCCGTAATGGTTTGGTGGGAGTGCCTTGTAAAGGCATTTATGCGAAAAAGGGTTTTTGACCGGGGCAAAATCGACCCGGATAATGTTTAAGGGGGAGTGGTGAAGCAGTTAAACAGTACTCTCATCAATGAAGAGCGTTGGATCTTTAAGCAAGATTCCGCTCCAGCCCATAAGAGAAAACCACCCAGCAGTGGCTAAAAAAAGCCGCAGAAGATTGGGCCGTCTGTAAGTTCAGATCATTCATCATTGGACTACAGTTTGCAGTCAGAATTGGAGAGCATGGGCCTGTCGAAGACCTTACAGATAGTTGGAGAGTCTCAAACCTTTGGTTCGAGCAGCGGCGTCAATATCCATGGAAACCGTTCGTGCTGCAATAGCTGGCCTAATCGTGGGAAGGCTTGGAAGTAAATGGTGACCATCTCGAATGAAAATTAAGTATTTTTTGTTTTTTTATTATCAAATCATATATTTTGTTATTATTACATACTGATCTTGTTTTACGTCAGGCTTGTTTTACAAATGTTGTGCTTGAGAAAATGTAACTAAGCTCTCTCACACAACAAAACATTTGTATATTATTTTTCACAAAAATATTGTATCGGTATAAAATAGTTTTCCTTAATTCTTTCTTGTTGTCTATAGCAGGATTTCTTGTATAATATTCTCATTTCTCACTTCAAGTAGCGAAGTTTTTTGCATACTCCTTTAGTGGAAAGAAAATTTGATGTTAGGTTGTGAATGTCATGGCAGAAATATTAAATTTCGTGTGACTTGGCTTTCGAGGGCATTGTAGCCTTTTTAAAAAAGTCTGAATATTTCTCGGAATTTCATGGTTAGAGGCATTAAGTATTATTAGGAAATAGTGGGTGAACAATATATGCATATATACATACTCCAACATGTACTCGTGCATGATCATTAAAAGTTTGGAGCATGACACAAAATCCATGATTCGCACTAATATCACACTACCCTCCATACGATTTGCCGAGACTTTGTAAACAGCTCTAATTTTAACACAAGACATCCATCTCGGAGCGGCCGGGAGCATACTCGCAAAATAATACATACATACTTATTTAGTTTTAATCAACAGCTGACTGCAGACAGTTTCAGAGCAGGGTGATAACATGTGTACTTATGTACTGATATACTCGTATATGGAAATATTTTGCAAAACTCTTTTCTTTTGTTTTATAGAAATATATGTAAGTATGTAGAAACTAATTACTACGCCAACTAATATTTTAATAGGCGTAATGGAGGCTAAAGCCATAAAAAAATATTAAAAAAGCCATACAGGCACATCTTCAAATGCTTATCAAAATCGTTCACTGTTTGCTAAGATCATAACATGAAAGCGTTGAGTCAATAGGAGACTTTATTTTGAGAATGTTGATTAGAGGTGTGTACAAATGAAATCTCATTCGAGGAGCTGTGTATTCTAAAATGTGTAGCGAAAAATTATAAAAGAATTATTAGCAGGTTGTGAAATTTATTTCAAGAGAATTTGTTTTTATGTTTTGCTTTATTATTTGGGTTCTCTCTAGAATTCGTTTTGGAAATTTAAATTTTTGTAAACAGTTTACCTACACTTTAAGTATAATTTTGGGCTCTTATTGTTTTTATACGGGGAATGCAGTTGGTGTTACAGACTTTGGCCAGATATAAATCAAGGTCGTTGCGATAACGTAGAACCGCCTGTCATGGGAATCTGGAGTTATTTAAATTATATATAAAAATATATAGTAGCCCTAAACGGTGTGAAAGCTATTGACTTCGCTTGAGTTATTTGGTGCAATTTAGTAATTTTAAGCGAATACTATATGACGACCGTCACCTTACCTCAAATCTCCGCCTTCTATAATATGATTATGTTAAAAAACCTCTGTTAAAACAGAAATGTCAGGTGGAGGGCGCTACATAAAACATAACTGTCCTACCGAATTTCTGGCCATCCCTATAAGTTATAGATACTGTCTAAATATCAGCTGTAATTTCGTAGTCTGATAACTCAATTTTCATTTCACTGCACCATCATTCGCAAATATAGCTGTCCAGTATATAGTCCAAAGCTGAATTTTACAGATAGAAACAACCAGCATGTACAAGGTGAGGTCCAAAATAAACAAGACTGAGCTAAAATAGAAGGGACAGGATAACTTTGAGTTTATTTATTCAAAATAGTCCTTAAATATAAGGATATATAGAAAATTGCATTGGTTTGGCCCGTTGGCAGGAACTCCTTGTGGACAATTCTCTTGGAATCTTCTTTATCTTTTATTATAGGTTTTGCCTATTTTTCTTTACACAACAATTAGGATGCATACATATTTATACATTACAGTTTATATATATAAATCGATACATAAATACATTTTAATATTTAGGGATATTAAAGATAGATTGTTGTGCATTCCTGTACAATATAATGCATACATGCATCATTGTTGTGGTTGATTTTCTGCTGAGGTAGATATCCAACTTTCTGCCCATCGTTGTGATGGTCTTTCTGGTCGTATTCTTGCTTCTGGCATCCCATCTCGAGGTATTTTTAGCTATGACCCTAAGGGCATGCATTTCAGTAGTCCGCAGCAGTAGTTTCGTTTTTATGTTTTCTGCACGAGCTTCTGCTCCATAAGTCAATATCGGCCTTACAATTGTTTTATAGTAAGAGTTTTATTTTCCATGTTCATGTACTTGTTTTTCCACACGATTTCTCGGAGGCAGCATGATATCCGTGCACCGTTTGCGCACCTCTCTCCTCTGTTATTATATATCGATTGCTAGATACATCTACACCCAAATATTTAAATTGCATTACTTGTTCTATCATATGGCGGTCAATCTCCAACTTGCATCTTTTAGGTTCTTTTGATATTACTAAAGATTTAGTTTTTTCAGGTAAAACTTCCATATTGTACCTATTTTTTGCAAGTTATAACAAAGTGATGCAAAAGCCTTTGAATATTATCTACGCAATCAGCTAACAGCGTCGTCTGCGGAACATATTGCACCCTAAATACAAAAGGGGCACAACTCAAAATTAAATTTTCCACACTCGAGCTTGACTTGTTTACAGTAGCACAGAAAACAAACTATGTGACATATCACGCTGAAATTTGCCATGTAAGCTTATAACAGTCCTACCAAAAAACTAAAAATTTATTTTTGCCATATGTCATCCGCGGACCGCTTTATTGATAACGTCTCGTTCATATTTGAGCAGAAGGTACATTTTGAGTTGTGACCCTTTTGTATTTAGGGGGCGATATTATTGATATGTTTTCATTATTCATTTTGTATTCAGCTAATTGCTTAACCTCTGAGTTAGTTCTATCCACAATAAGATTGAAAAGTTGTGGAGCGGTAGCTTCTTAATTGGCGCGATAACCGCTTACTCGATTTTGGCTGAGTTTAACAAAGCGCACCAGGTGAAGCCAAGTTATTCTCCACCTGATCTTTCCAACGCAGAGGAGGCCTTCCTCTTCCTCTGCTACCCCCAGCTGGTACCACATCGAATACTTTCCGAGCCTGAGCGTTTGTATCCATTCGGACGACATGACCCAGTCAACGTAGCCGCTGGATTTTTATTCTATATATATTTCTATATTCTATATATTTACCATTTACCAATATTTTTGTTGAGCACGTGGTATTAAGATCGCTGATGACTTGTAGGATTTGTCGAGGCGCCTTTCTTTCTTTTAATATTTGCAGTACATCCTCAAGATTGGCGCGATCAAACGCTTTTTTAAGATCAACAAAAGTCATACAAGCAGGATTATCGAACTCGATTGACTTTTCCATATACAAACAAATAAGCATCTATTTGATTTTTGACTTCTCCAAACGCGATTTTTTGGGTGATGGCTCGATTGGGGCCTTCCATTCGGCACTTTGACGCTTAGTTTCAGGTTCATGTTGGAAACACTACGTTTCATCACCAGTTACAATGTTGTAAAGGAAGTTCAGGTTTTGTCTCTCCTCTTTAATGGGGTCTTCCGAATGTTAAACGTGTACAGACCTTTCGTAAGCCCAAATGATCAGTTAAAATGCAATAAATCGATGTTTTGGAGGTACTCAACTCCGATTCAACGATGATTTCGGTTCAGTTTTGATAAATTTACAAACAATTTCGATGGAGTTTTCGGTGATTACTGATTTTGGGTAGCCTGTATGTTCTTTGTCATTTATGTCCTCATGACCATCTCTGAAACGTGTAAACCACTCATGAATTCTGGCCCGAGATAGACAAGCATCGCCATAAGCTTTTTTCATCAATTCAATTGTTTCGGTAAACGTTTTACGATTTTTAAACAAAATTTAGCTCTTTGTTCAAAACTTATTTTTGTACCGATGGCACAAACATAATGACACTTTAGACGCAATAACTTCGCTTCCACTGAACCGAATGTCACCAAGCCTTCACTGGAAGTAAGCTAGGGATGTTACTTCCAACGCACTAACTCAGAAAAAGATGGCGCTATCAGTAACATTTTTATGACGCCTGTCTTATTTATTTTGGACTTCCCCTTGTATAAGTAGACATTGTTTATTAATGAAAATTTGGTTAGATAGATTTTTTCTAATTTCACTAATTGCATTCCCAAATGTTCAATTAATCATGACAATAAAAATAAATACTACGTACAATCGTCATTCTAAAAGCAAATTAAAGAAGTAATTTTTTATCACAACAATTTTAAACGCGTCATTCTAACACAATCGAATCTACTATATGTTTTATGTTTATACTACGGGCTGCGGTTATCCCCACTCATTATACCAGCTTTTTATTCAGAATTTTGTCACGTGTTAAGTATACAGTTGTATTTGTTGTTAGGTATTAGACATTAGTGTCGAAAAAAATATTTTTCCCCTAATATTTTTGTGTTTCAATATTATTAATTTTTGCGTCACCTATTATTTCCTGTTCCAATAAGGAAATTGTTGTAAAAAGACATGAAATAAAGGCCGAAATGTTGTATAAGCTTGAAATAAGTCAGTGGTAAAAATGTGTCTGTGAAAATGTGACATTGATAAACATGAAACGACTGGCTTTTGGTCTATCGGAGAACAAGCAGCCAAAATGGGCATCCCTCTCAACACATACTGTCACAGTTGTAAACAACTTGGGAAAAAGGAACCAATCTTCCATTTCCTCTGTGAATAGCCTGCTCTATGGAAGGACAGAATGTTAACCCTGGGCCAACCGCTGTTCGAGAGTCGCGAATAACTGGCTTATACGTCAGCAACCTAATAAGGTTCTTAAACCGCACAGACTGGATATAGTCTTGCGGTAAAATATTGTTAAACAAGTTGGTAACGAGGATGTGGCAACAAAATGGTGCGGAAGCGCTAGTTGGATCTGGAAGAATCACCACTATCCAACCAACCAACCATGAAACAAAAGGACACGGTGTCAAATGTGCTTGAGACCGTCCCTAATCCAACCAAGCTTCGTATTTTGCTGCCATGTGTTTTTATGTTATCATAAGACTGGTCACCACAGTCCGGAAAATTCAATGCACACAATGGCTTTCAAGCAATAATTGTCATCGATTTAACTGATACTTGATACTGACATTTATAATTAAATGTATTAAATTTTGATTTCATTTATAATATTTGAATTAAACATTTGGAAGAAATCGAAGTCGATGAATTGATATTTTTTGTAAAATTTTCCAAGGGCCAACCTCCTCCTCTAGTTCCTTTACAAATGGTTTTATGCCACCTGCGAATGGCAGATGTGTTTTTATAAGAAGCTTTTTCATGGCAGAAATAAAATCGGAGTTTTCTCATTGCCTGCCGAGGGGCTATTAGAAATAACTAGAGAGCGACCGAACTTATGTTTCAGCCACAAAAGTTCAGTTCGGTTTCGGTTAGTTTTGGAAATACATATGTATCTCTATGTATCACAATGAGCACGTCTAAAGGTAAAATCTGCCAAATAGTCGATTCATGAATTCCAATTGTTGATAAGGTCGTAAAGGTCGTTCAGCAACACTTTGCGCTACAGCAGCAATATTCTTAACAGGCCGTTCAGTTTCTTGAATTTTTTTTCACCAACCTGTGAATCGATCGGTCGATTATTTCCACCAAAAAAATTACGAATTTTGTGATATGTTGTTACCATTTTCATAAGTTTCAATAATTTTAGCGCGTTGTTGTATCGTGTAAAATTGTACATCTGTCTACTTGCAAATGTCAAGTATGACTTAAAAAAAAAAAACAACCAACTAGGAATCATTCTCTACTGACATCTAGATTTCACTTTTAAAATACCCTTTATAAGTTATGAGCTGAAATTAAGGTGACCTGAATTTATTTACCTTTTCTGTTTTTTTTTAATAAAAATAGTGGATCTTTACATAACCATTGCTTGTTTACGAGGGCGGTTCAATAAGTACGTGTGTTTAATAACAGAGGGCATTTCTGAGAGAAGTTGGTGTTAGCATCGTGTGATGCCATCTATCGAATGACGGTAAAATAAATTTCAGACTGATTGATAGGTTAGTTTGAATTTGGCAGCTATTCGAGTAAATCTTCGTGATTTTCGCTAAGATGGAAAAAGAGTAGTATCGTTAGGTAATTCGCATTCTGTTTTTTTTTGGTTGGGAAAAATGCGAGGAGATAAAAGCTAAGTTGGATGCTGTCTAAGGGGAGGCTTCGCCATCTATGACCACAGTTATATATTGGTTGCACGAATTTAAAAGTGTGCTTACATCCGCGATCAAAACGCCCGGCAAACGTGGTTACCGAGGAAATCCTTCGAAAGTCCACCATATGATTCTCGCTGATCGACGAACGAAAGTGCGCGAAGTAACAGAGGCCGATTTATTTTGATGCGAACGGGTTCATCTTCATAGATTTTTTAGAGAAAGGAAGAACGATTACTGGACAATACTACAGTGTGCTATTGGACCACTTTCACAAATAATTGAAGGAGACACGGCCGCATTTGGCGAAAAAGAAGGTGCTTTTTCACCATTATAAAGCACCAGGACATTCATCCGGAGTTGTCGTCGCCAAACGGCATGAACTGCGTTATGAGTTTCTGCTGCACGTGTTCACCCGATCTGGCTCCTTGCTACTTTACAACATGAAGAAGTGGGTCGCAAGGAAAAAATTTAGTTCAAACGAGGAAGTTATCGACGAGATTGAGGCGTTCGACAAATCCTACTTTTTGGAGGGGTTAAAAAAAATGGCCCGAGCGTTAGGAGAAGTGTATCTTTCTAAAAGGGGACTATATTGAAAAAACAAAAAAGATTTTATTTGATGGTGTATTATTAATGGTGTATTCATTTTTAAAACGCGTACTTATTGAACCCCCCTCGTATTACTTCCGGCCATGAAAGCATTTGGTGTGCCCTTAAAAATCGATGTTTTCGGTCGTTCTCTTATACAACTTGTTCCATCCTTTGGTATTTTATGCTGGCACTGGGTTTCGAATCCGGATTTCGGATTTTCAGTATACGAGTATTTCGCTAAATATTGAAAATAGACAAAAATGTCGTTTCTAGAGTTTTTCACACATAAAACCTTGTTAAGCTAGGTTGGTATACAATTTTTTTTGTAATATGAACGCAATCGAAGGTCTTTGCAACTATGTCAGAATTTTACTCATTTGAAAGAATTTTGAAGGACGTGGGGCAGTATTCGCGCTCAAAATTTTGACATGACTCCATATAAACATTTGATTATCTTTATATGAGGCAACTTTCCAGCATAGGCCAAAATAAATATGTATATCAAAAAATGTTTTTAGTCCAACCTAATCATCGGCCTTAACAACCGCGCTGTTAGTTTTGCCTTCTCCAAACTGAATAAAGAGGCCAAGCGAATGGGTCTGGAGGTGAACGAGGACAAAACGAAGTACCTCTTGTCTTCAAACAAACAGTCGGTGCACTCGCGTATCGGCAACCACGTCATTGTTGACAGTTATGTTTTCGAGGTTGTAAAAGACTTCGTATATAGTATTTAGGGACCAGCATTAACACCTATAATAATGTCAGCCTGGAAATCCGACGTAGAATCTCTCTTGTCAGCATGTGCTACTTTGGACTTAGTAGCCAATTGAGTAGTGAAATCCTCTATCGACGAAAATAACACTCTACAAGGCTCTCATCATGCCCGTCCTAACGTATGGCGCAGAAGCGTGGACAACGACAACATCCGATGAAGCGACGCTTGGAGTGTTTTGAGATAAAGATTCTGCGCAAGATTTTTGGACCTTTGCACGTTGACAACGGCGAATATCGCAGGCGATGGAACGATAAGCTGGATGAGCTTTACGGCGACATAGACATAGCGCAGCGAATAAAGATCCAGCGGTTACGTTGGCTGGGTCATGCCGTCCGAATGGTTCCAAACGCTCCGGCCCTGAAAGTATTTGATGCGGTACCAGCTGGGGGTAGCAGAGGAAGAGGAAGACCTCCTCTGCGTTGGAAAGACCAGGTGGAGAAGGACTTGGCTTCACTTGGTGTGTCCAATTGATGCCGGTTTAGCACGAGAAAGAAACGACTTGCGCACTTTGTTAAACTCGGACAAAATCGCGTAATTAAGAAGAAGAAATAACTATAAAAGTAAAAATATGTTCGTGATCCACTTACTCCACCTATTTATATAGCATATAGTAGTATAAAGCATAGCACGTTTTGCTCAAAATTATATTACATTTGCTATTAGGGGTCAAAAATCAGATTTTCGAAAAATTAAAAACCTTATATTTAAAACAAATTGTCACCGACTTTTTTTTTACTTTGTGTTGTTGTAAAGATAACTAAACGATGTTTCCTTTTATTATCATAATTGTATATTTTGTGCATCAAATTTTGAAAACAAAACTGTTAAAATTAAAAAAAACATATTTATAAAAATTTAATTTAACAAAAAGGGAAGGCCGTATAAAAATGAGACGGTATTTGCTTATAAGCTGCGAAAAAGATCCATTGAAGAGCGTTTGAGGAAACAGTTGATCTTAGAGCAATGCTACTCTTCGCACTGAGCTCTATATATTATCCAATCCATGAAGTCACTACAGAAGACAAGTTATGGTCTATTAAATTGCTTAAACACAGCAGGGAAGATAGGCCGCAGACTTTCTATCGAACATCTTTTTTCTTTCCTTTTGGGCTTAATTTGCATTAACTAGTGGCCGGAAAGAGTTCGTTATTGTCGCCTTTCTGGATGTGGGAAGCAGAGTGGCACTACTTGAGGTAAATACCATCTCTTATGAATCTTCTTATTAAATGAATTGTCTCTTCATAATACCTGCGACATAATGTAGGAATTTTCAAAATTTTATTTCTAAAGTGATGAAATGTACAGTTATCGAAATAAGAAAAAAAATGCTACACATACTGTTTATGTATTATACATTCATACATTAAGGTATGCTGGACTAAACTTTACCGATACTCGTATTCCCAGCACACTGAGAATGTAATAATACTCGTATACAATACTGAGAAATTGTAGCTTCCTGTTGATTGTCTGTTGAAAGTTATATTCAAATTAAATTTACCTTGTCGCGCTTGGTTTCCATAAAAGAATATTTAGAAAGATAGAATGTTTCGACTCTAATGGAAAGTCCCCCGCTCAGTTTCCGAACTGCTTTAGATGTTCTAAACAAGAGCTATCGTTTTGATCACACAGGTGCTACTTTCAAGATAAATTATTCCTTCTTGATTCGAGCATGCATTTGCTCATGGCATACCGGCAGTAGGAAATAGTAAGTATATACATTAAATCCTTAAAACGCACGTTGGAAGAAAAGAAGTATACAATATGATTAGTATTTTTTCCTGTTACTATTCACTAATTTAAAAACTTGTACTGATCTTACATTGCAACATACAGACCTACTCACATTTTAGGATTCTAAAACGCATAAAAATTCAACCGAAAAACTTAAATAAACACTTTAGTTTTAATTAAATACGGAAATTAGTACCCACTTGCCACTGTAATTCACAAACATACACCACAAAAAAACCGACGTTTAATCAAAATAAAAATACTATTCGACAACATCATTGAGATGATGGATTGACTTAAAAATATGGATATAATAAATCATGTACTTAAAGTAAAATGATGTATTATTGCTTTATTATATTTCTTCCTCTGATTAATGTGCGATTGGAAAGAAATTTATAACGACTGATAGGCGTACTCTGGTAGAAGTATGTGCTCATAAATGGGCATACTTATATACTTAATTACGGACAAATATACATACTAGACATTTCAATTTCAAAATTTAATAGCCGCAAGATCTCAGTGTGTTTTAAGTATCAGAGTTCGGGGATTAGTTGACGAATACTTGTTTTCAGATTTTTTACTCGTATTACTGTTTTTGGCCCATAAGAAATTTCCTGATATAAAATAAAGTTTTTCCATCCTATGTAAGTGTCCAAACCTAAATTTAGGAGACGCGATTCAAAAAATGTATTAGTATATCAAGTTGGTTAAGATTTCTTTGTTTTCAAATAATTTCAAATAATAAATTAATTGTCAATATCAGTAATTTTTAATATAATATGCTAACATCTTTCTAGTTTTTAGAGAATAACAAAAATAATTTAAGAAAACCATATTTCGGGATGAGTCCCGGAAATTTGGGACCACATTAAAAATATCCCGAAACCCCGATATTAACAATCACATGTCTAATACGCAGTGGTAAAACCGTAATTAAGTAGTAAATTAATTTTTTTTACTTTTACGAATAATTTAAAACTGATGCATCTGATAAAGGCACGAGTTGTAAATAAATACTGGGAATATGCATATATATATAAACACATTAGTAGTTGCATAAACATTCTGATAATTATTTTGGGTGGTTGAAAAAAAAAAACATATCACAATTGCATGTCAATCAGTTTTCAATTTTTAATTAACTCATAATCATACATATGTCTTGCACATTCATATCATAATCTACATATGGTACATATATTATACAAGTTTTATTATATACACTACATCAACACGAGTATATTGATCTATTCCACCCAATTAAGTTACGCACATAGCTCATCCGCCATATGTACACTTGAGATAACCTTGCGGCAAACTGCGAGCTGCAAAGTGCAAACGCACTTAAGTGTAAAACAAATAAGTGCTTATATTGTAAATATATAATGCATATATATATAATATTTTTAAATTTACTATACAAAAATATCTATATGTACAATATGTACATATATTAGCCAAGCAACCAACAAAGTATGCACGCGCCAGTGATTATTTTAGTACAAATTGTTTTTTTTTTTTTAATACTAATACTTTAATACTTCTGCTTCGATACACAATTTTTGGTATTACGGAGGCCGAACAACTCTGTCTAAATGTCCATACACATATGTAGTTGAGGGATCCCTAATTATATTTCAATAATTCTCGCATGCCATTTCTTATTATTTTCAATGTAAAACCGTTTCACTTTTTTGATATTTTCTGGGAATCGTTTAGCACCACTAAGCTTCCCCTGCCTATTTGAAATCACTTGTGTTAGTACTAAATTTTTCTATGGGATAAACTATCATCAACATTTCGTTCATTTACCTAAATACTGTCATAATTTAAAAATAAACTTTTAATATCTGTGCATAAAGGAGCACAGGGGTCTTTTATTGCGACAGCTATTAACAGCGTCTCATTAGATAAAAAGGTCATATTACTTTTACTTAGAGCGGCATAGTAAATTGAAAACTGTGAAACCGTTTTTCTCAACACTTGTCTTTTATTTTCTGCAGTAAATTTTCCAAGTGCAGTGCAGCATACTAACAAAGAAAACGTATGAACTAAAGTTATTTCTAGTCAAATATGTTATTATGTGGTTTATTTAGCAGTTTGTTGGTGGCCGCCGTAGCCAAATGAGTTGGTGCGTGATTACCATTCGGAATTCACAGCGGGATCGTTGGTTCGAATCTCGGTGAAGCCAAATTTATAAAAGGCAAACCTCCGAGTGTATTTCTGCCATGAAAAAGCTCCTCATAAAAATATCTGCCGTTCGGAGTCGGCTTGAAACTGTAGGTCCCTCCATTTGTGGAACAACATCAAGACGCACACCATAAATAGGAGGAGGAGCTCGGCCAAACACCCAAAAAAAGGGTGTACGCGCCAATTATATATATATATTATATATTTAGCAGTTTGGCAATGTTGGAGTAATATATTGAATTTTACAATTTTCCAGAAGATAACGCCATAATTTCTTTTAACTTAAGAAAATATTATTTTCGTTTAATTTTTTCTAGAATAGTGCATCTCATATAGCCAACGAAACTTCCCCTACCTCTTTTTACAGGAATATCACCGCACAGCTTTTTTGCTCATCAACAATGGGGCTTACTGAAATATTCATATAGCTGCTAACTCCACTTGCAAAACATTGCAGTCATTCGGTGCCTAAATTTTAAGGGTAATGTGAAAGCTCCTTGTTCCACCACTTGTGAACAGATTCATTGAGCCTTCCACTCCAGTCTTGAAGGGATGTGGGTGGAACAGAATCTGCTTGCTCCGAATGTAAAAATAAACCCGTTAGCTACAAAGGGAAACCTTGTTTGGTTTCGCAAACAAAAGGTTCGCCTTTTAATTTAATTTTGAGAAAATTATTAGGAACTAGGTTATGCAAGTTTTATTTAGGGAGTTACGAAAGAAAATGTTTTTAGGGCTATGACTTGATGGCGTACATCTTAAATATCTGACGGCATACATCTTGTATCTTGCCGATAGACATTTTTTTGTCAAACAAGGCGTTGAAGTAAATAATATCCATAAAATTAATGCAGGTGTGCCTCAAGGCTTCATCCTAGGTCCCATATCTGTTACTCACTCGTGATCTACCTGCCTCATCAGGTGCCCTAATCGGAACATATGCCGATTACACAGCCGCTCTAGCTGTACAAAGCATCTGCAAATGGCTTACGTGTCTCGATGATATTACCAAATGGCTACAAAATTGGCGAATTAAAGCCTGAGAAGCGAATTCAAAATGGGACTAAATCGGGTCAAGTAACATTTACAACCCGACGTGAACACTGCCCTCCAGTAAAGTACTGCCCTTCAACGAAACTAAGTATTTAGGAATTTATATGGACTCAAAACTGACAAGGTTCAAAAATGGCGACTTTGATGTCGACAACACGTCCGGCAGCGGAAGGCCTTCTGAATTCGATGAAGAATATCTCAAATCTTTTTTGAAGAAGAATGGTCACCAAACCAGTCGTGAATTGTCGAAAAAAATTAACTGCGATCATAGAACGGTTCTCATTCAATGGGATTTACCGAAAAATTGGGAGCCTGGGTGCCTTACGTGCTCAACGATAAAAACAAAGAAAGTCGCCTTCAAATTGCTTATCAGCATCTCGCCCGCCATGAAGAAATGGTGCATATACATCAATATGACGCAAAGAAGGAAGAAGGGAGTGGGTGGCTTCAGGAGATACACCATAGCTGAGGGTCAAGCTGGATCTTCAACCAAAGATTATAATACGTGCTTGGTGGGACTAGGAGGACATGGAGCACTGGGAAATGCTCGGAAAAAATGCCACGGTCAACAAGGAGCTCTGCATTACCTAGCTGCATCGCGGGAACGAGGCTATTCGACTGAAAAGACCTGATCGACATGGTCAAACCATACTCCTTCACAACGACGCCAAGCCCCATGTTGCACAAGTCGTCAAAGCCGCACTCCAAGAGCTCGAATGGAAGATCGTTCAGTATCTGCCGTATTCTCCGGACCTTGCACCAACCAAATATCATCTTTATCGCTCCCTGTTAAATATATGAAGGGCGTTACTTTCGATAACCAGGCGATTTTTTCCGGAATAGCATCAACAAATTGGTCGAGAGGCGAATATATAATTGATTAACTTTTTGATATAACTATTGTTTTTTGTTTAATCAAAAGTCTTCTGTTAAACCGCTTCGAACTTATTCTGCAACGTAATATACCTATATTTTTTTAATATAATATGTTATGGCTGAACTAATATTGTTTTAAAATAAGTTTTTAAATATTGTAAATGTTAATTAACAGAAGTATTAAATAATGGAGTCAATAAGAAAATATCTGATGCCTTAATTAAGGTGATGTGCTCGGTGGAAGAGATTGTTTTGTCAACCACAGCCAAAATTTCCAGTCGACGACAATCATGCAAAAGTGAAGGACTAAGTGACGTTACGAACTATCGGAGTGTGCGAAGGAAAGGTAGTGAATTTGGCGGCACAACTTCATCCACTTTGAACGGTTTACGGCTGAGCGATTTCAATGTGGCTCAGAAGATAGTTACGGGACAGCAAATATTGGAAGAAATCGATCAAAGAAATCTGAAAAATGACAAGCTGTTGAAGATTGTAAAGAAAAAGCTCCACGCTTCATGAATGAGCTGACTGAAGAGAGCTAACAGCAGTCTTACAAATAATGCAAGATTCGCATTGAGCGTTGTAGGGCTGATATTATAGGGATATGTATTATCTTTATAATCTGGCCAGTCAGCATCGGTGAAAGAAATAAAGTCCGATGATGGGTATTCGCCAAACACATCAAATAACCGATCTTTTACTGAGTTCGTTACTCATGTTATCAGCCTATAGGAATTGACCACTTCGAATCTCGGACTAGACTTCTTCTTCTCCCAATTTAATGTAGGAGCATAGCCTTTTTTATAGCAATGTTAAACAATTTGGGCTTGCAAAACCGGATGTTAAATGTCATCAGCCGAAGGTCACTGAGTAGGAGAATAGATGGTGAATACATACATATATATGTATGCACTGTTGTTATTATTTGCTTGAACAATTTATGTCATTTGCTATTCGAATAAATCTTTTCCATCTCTGACTTTAAATATAGTAGGACTAGTTCTGCGCTTATCTTGAATGTAGTATTATTATTATTTATTAAAATATAATTAAAATTATAGGTTAATCTAATATAAAAGCTCTAGCTACCAGGGATATCGGCAAAGTTAAATGATAATAAATGTAAGTAAATATAATTTATAAGACTAAATAAGTTGAAAGGTACGTATAAAGGGTGATTTTTTAAGAGCTATGGAAAAGTTTTTCAAAAAACTACACGTAAAATTCAGAAAAAAGCATGACATTTTTATTTAAATCGATAGTACAGTCCATATAATTTAGTGTTTGAAGATTATTTCATGCAAATGTTGACCGCGACTGCGCTTCAAATGGTCCATCCGCTTAGGCCAATTTTGGCATACTCTTTCCAATGTTTCGGCCGGTATCTCACATATAAATGCTTTAATGTTGTCTTCCAATGCGTTAATTGAAGCAGGCTTTTCCTGACTAGACATGAGCTTTAACATAGCCCCACAAAAAATAATCTAAAGACGTAATATCAAACGATCTGGGTGGCCAATTGACAGGTCCCGAACGTGATATAAAATGTTCACCGAACTCGCCTCTCAACAAGTCCATTGTTACGAGTGCTGTGTGGCATGTGGCACCGTCTTGGTGAAACCACATGTCATGCAAGTCAAGCTCTTGCATTTTGTGCAAAAAAAGTTGGATATCATTTCACGGTAGCGCTCACCATTCACAGTTACGTTACGATTCGCAGCATCTTTGAAGAAGTACGGTCCAATGATACCTCCAGCCCATAAACCGCACCAAACTGTGACCTTTTCTGGATACATTGGTAGCTATTGCAATTCTTCTGGCTGATCTTCACTCCAAAATCGACAATTCTGCTTATTTATGTACCCATTGATCCAAAAATGAGCTTCGTCGCTGAACACAATTTTTCGATAAAAAAGTGGATCTTAAACTTTCTTAACAGAACAAAAATTTTTAAAATAAAATTCAATGATTTGCAAGCGTTGTTCGTTTGTAAGACGATTCATGGTTAAATTATAGACCAAACTGAAGATGTTTGACAGTGAAACAAAGCACGAAACGTGCGAAAGCTGTTTAAACCAACTGTTTAAAAAGATAATAGCTAAAAAATCACCCTTTAGCTTTGAGAAAATTTGACATTTTTATTATATTTGTTTCAGAAGGGATGGAGAGAATGTTGATTGGATCTGCGTTAACAAGTGTTGCGGCGCGTAAAGCGGAGATAGATGGACAATATAGTAGATTGTGTAGTATGGTTAAGCGGTTCGCATTGCAAAAGTTATGCTGAAAACAGTGAACACCGTAAACGCAATCCCGACTCAACTGTTTCGATCAAACTAATGAGAACCCCATGTAAACGAAAAGTTCCTTCCTTCCGTGTCGTAGTACCGTAGATTTTATTTCACGATTGTTAAAAAAATCCCGTAATACCGACACAGCTGATTGCTCTCTCACCACACAGTGTTGCCAAGCAGTACATTTCGAAATTATTTACAAAATAAACTTAGAAAAATGATAATTTTTGTTAAAACAGCTTAAAAATACTGTTGAATAATGTTAATTATAGATAAATGAACTATTTGCATTTGTTGGTTTTTGGCTTTGGTTTATTAAGCAATGAAAAATTGTAGCTGATATGGAGGATGTGGGAAAAAGTGTGTAAATAAAAATATCAAAGGCAACATTGTGTAGATACAACCAAACACATACACACACAAACCGATGTATTGTGTAAATATTATATGTAATTAAAAGAACGCAGTTGTTCTCGGGGGTGAGTTTTTGTGCACGGTAAGGGCATGCGGTAAGGGATTCCGTGCGGTCTTCACCGTTTTCATCATTAGACATTGGCTACGGTCTCTTTCTCAAATCGTATTGGTGTGTCAAAAAGATATGGCCTAACCTTAAACGTACAAAAAGTCGGTTCATCCAAATAGTAGTCGAAGTGGGCAGTATGGTAGTGGAATCGTGTGGATTTACTTCTTTGTATTGTATGAAGATATGCAAATTGGCGCCCAGCTGAGACTTTAAAGCTCTGAAGTATATGGTTTTAAATGATGTTGCACTAAGTGGGTTATAAAAGTGCCAATGTAATTTTAAAGCGAGATTTGCGGCATAGTCTAAACGATGATTGCCGAGTATATCCGAATGTCCAGGTATCCATATTAGTTTTGTGTTTGGCGCTGACTTAATTAACAATTGTTGAATGTAATATATTGGGCCTACATCCATTCGAATGTTTCTTGCAGCATTGAACACTGATTGGCTGTCGGTGCATATTAAAACCTTTTGTTTAATCTTTAGAAGATTTAATGCAGAAATTATGCCCTGTAATTCATCTTCAAAGATGTTGATGTCCTGCGGTAGTAGTCCGTGAGAAAGGGTTGCCCGCCCAGCTTCATATGTAACAGCAAATGCGATGCCATTTACTTACGTGGTGCCATCAGTGAAAAAGAGATTCCAACCACTTAGTTTCAGAGGGTGCACTATACTCCAGAAAATTTGCTGAAATGTTGTGTTGTTAGTGCACTGTTTTCATAAAAAGCATACGTCTTCGATAAACCTTTCTGAGTTTAGAGGACAGGGTGGCAGCTTGGTTTGAGGTATTCTCATTGGAGATCATTTAACTCGCATAATGTTGATTTATGTGAAAGTGGTCTTCTTCTTTTATTCAGTAATCGAATCTCATGGTGAAGAATATGAGTGGAATCGCAGAATAATTTGTATATTATGTGACTTCTGAGATATTTCGTGCGATCTTCAAGTTTTTGAAAACCACCTTCCATTAGCATATTTACAGCGGGAGTTGTCCTAAATTAAATGGTGCTTTGATTTTATTAATGGTAGATTTACTACACTTTCCATATAATTGCAGACCGTAGTCAATTTTTGATTATATAATTAGTTTAGTTACAGTAAGTAGTTTGTTTGTGCGTATACAACATCTTTTTGATGATAAATATTTTACAATATTCAATCCTAGCTACCAGGGTCACTTCTTAATTTAATATAGTGATGCCTAAAACTAAGTTTATTATGAAAAATAACCCCTAGTATTTTCATAAAATTTACATTGATTATGGTGTGATTGGTACATATATTCTACAATTGTGTTCCCTGCAGCATGCAGGTGCTTGAATTTCTCAAATTAAATGAGAGCACCCGAATGTTTTGACCATTCGTCCAAAGCGCTGTACAAAATTAAGTTTCAATATCAGCTATTTTTTTTATTATTGCATATTAAAAATAGGATGTCAGCGTATAGACAATGCTTAATGTTAAGTTGTAGGCTCATAAGTTTGCTAACTTCGTCAAAACCTATCAAGAAAAGAGTCACAGAGGGGGGAGATACTTGGAGGATTCCATTGTGAAAAGAAAAAATGGGAGAAAAGCTGTTATTTGCCCTGCACCGAAATTTGCGATTACTCAGGAAGGATTTATGTAATTGAAGATTTTGGGTCCAACTTTACAGCCTTAAGCTTTTTGAGGACTATGTAACATTCGATTTTGTCAAAAGCATTAGCAAAGTCGATTGAATGAACAGATGAGTGTTTTTTTTGGAGAAATTCAAAGATAATTGGTGGCCAAGAAAAAGTAAGGGATCCAATGTGGGGCAGCCGGCTTCGAATCTAACTTGGAATATTGATAAATGGTTTTTGATCGTTAAAAATCATATTAGTATTTTTGATATAATTTTCTCCATTATTTTGCTCATACATGGTATTAGGGAGATGGGCCGATCCTTTTTCAATAACACAGGTATGCAAAAAAATGGGTTCGGAATGTTCTATAAAAGTGTAGTGTCATTTCCGAAGAATTTTTTTGCATAGAATCCGAATCCGGGGTTTAAATTGCTCTATCACGTCAGGACTTTGAGATATCCTAACCTAAAAGTGCAAAAAACACTGTTTTTGCCCATTTTTGAGGTTATGTAGCTACGAAGATTTTGCTCTTCATAAAAAAGCAGACGTGGTATTTTAAATTACACAGTGCGACATAAAAAATCAAACCGCACCGGACCTTTTTTTTCTGAAAATATACCTATTCAATAAGTTTATTTGTACATGTACGAAATTTCTGCATCAAGCTATGACAAAATAAATCGATTAAATCAAACAAAGGTCGATTTATAAGTCAAATTTAGCGTACAGGTAAAACTCCAAAATCTCATGAAAATAGAAAACTTCAAAACGCTATAAAAAAAAAATCGAGCTAACTTTTAAAAACACAGCGAGGGTTTTGCTATTGAATAGGTATATTTTCAGAAAAAAAGGTCCGGTGTGGTTTGATTTTGATGACCCCAAAATTGTCGCACAGTGTTATAAGTCTTCCTCTTTTAAATGCCGTTGAGTTTGCTCAAATATCCTTATTTTTCACTGAGATATCGCATTTTGAAGTCTCCATGTTTGTGCGACTATGTAATCGACCGTATCACGTCTCATGTTATCTCAATGGATTTTCGAATATCGAAAAATTCACAAACATGGAAATTTCAAAATGCGATATCTCAGTGAAAAATAAAGATATTTAAGCAAACTCAACGGCATTTAAAAGAGAAAGACTTATACTTTAAAATACTAAGTTTACTTTTTTATGAAGAGCAAAATCTGCGTAGCTACATAACTTCAAAAATGGGCAAAAACAGCGTTTTTGCACTTTTAGGTTAGGATATCTCAAAATCCTGACGTTATAGAGCAATTTAAACCCCGGATTCGGATTCTACGCAAAAAATTACTTCGAAAATGACCCTACACTTCTCTAGAACAAAACGTTGTTGACCTGTGTAATCAATGCATTTTTTTGAGGTATTAATATAGGTACTATTACGGCTGTCTTAAAAATCTGGGGAATTATGCCAAGATTAAGAAATGAGTTGTAGATTTGGAGTAGTCTATGTTTAACGGATATAGAAATATGGTGTAACACATCGTAATTTATTTGAACAAAGCCTGGGGACTTATCTTTACAGAATCTATTTCAGCAATACTGATATTATTTTCAAGGGAAAGAGCAAGACGGTCCGTGGTGTCGGTTGCACCCATGTAAGGCATATTGTTGGGAGAGGCTATGAATTGGGGTGGAAAGTTGGATGTTTCCGAAAATTTTGAAAATTTCTGTGCAAATTCTAATGAAATGGAATGTGGATTTGTAATTACAGTGTTACATACAGTTACTGAATTAATAAGATGAGACTGATATGTCTCCGTGAGAATTTGTATACTCTTTCACATGTAACGAGTAGGGGAGCTAGGGTTTAGTTTTTAGGTAAATTCTTCAAAGCTTATGGACTTAGCCTTTCTCTTCTCCTTGTTGAAACGGGCGTTAAGCTCTTTGTAAATTATCAGTTAATCAAGCGTGAGGCACCTTTGGTAATCCCTTCAGGCTACCATTTTCTCAAGCCGTAGTTTACTTAGTTCTGGCGACCACCAGGGCACATTTCTTGAGGCTTTACGGGGATGACTCCGTGGTATTGCTAGGTTCGCTGCTACCCTCATAATCTTATGAATTGAGTTAGGTGAGTGACTGGGTTTAATATGAGTTTCTTGTAAACAAATTATATGTGGTTTACGACCTTTGCTTAGGGTTTCTAGTTCTGGATAATTATTCTTTTTTTATTATTTCCTTTATAAATTATAATCTGTTAATATTAACAGTACGTAATTGGTGTCTTCGGTGTTATTTAGTTGTAGTTTTATTAACACAATATAGTTTTCTATAATTTTATTTACATATTATATATTACAGTATAAGCAAGATCTGTGGGTGTTTTGCGCTTTAGTCTTCTTGGCTGAAGTTCCATTCCTGATATCAATCTGATTTCATAGTTCTTGTGCTCTAATGGCTTAACTGTTTCAGCGACAGTGTCTATGCCGGGGTCGCGGTGAATATCGTCATTTCTTATGTACCAATTTGCGTTTGTGACTGTCCTTAGCACCTTAGATTGGCTTCTCTGTATAATTTGTAGGTTTGATTTACTGGCAGCCGCCAAATTTCTACTCCGTAGGCCCATGTCGGTCGAATTATTGATTTATATATCATTTCTTCATTAAATAAGCTTAGAGTAGTTGGCGTTGGTATATCTGCTCTTCCTTGAGGTACTCCAGCAGTCGCCGTCAAGATTTCAGAGCATTTATCGTCGTACTTTATGAAAAAGTCCTTTGTGCCATACTCTGTCAAAAGCTTTCGCGATGTCCAAATACACGGCAATGTAATATTTCTTCTTATCGAAGTGGTATGTAATTTTGTTTACTACTCTGTGAATCTGTTGCACAGTTGAATGTTGTTTTCGGAAACCGAACTGGTGTGAGGCAATAGCGTATTTTTGTTTTAGAATCGGGTCAATTGTGTCAAGCAGTATTTTCTCAAACAATTTGGAGAGCATGGGCAGCAAGCTAATTGGTCTTTACGAGTCAGCAACAGTGGCGTTCTTGTTTGGCTTGGGGATCGCTATAACTTGTGCAACTTTCCATGCTTTTGGAAAGTATTGTATCCTAATTATTCCGTTGAAGAGGTCTTGTCTGTAGTTTATTATAGTATCGGGTAGCTCCTTTAGTATTTTTCATTGAAGTTCAGTTCATGTAGTTTTTCAATTATTTTAATTGACTTGTGACATAAATCGGTTGGTATACAGTGAGCAAATGCGGCATCTACTTTGAACAGAACTTTCTTATAGTCAAATGCAAATGCAATATAAAGCCAACACGTTCTTTTCATATTTTTACTATGTCAGCTAACTCACGCAATTTCACTTTTCGACCGTTCAAATCCATTTTGTGTACAGGGTTGTTAATATTCGACGGACCCATCTGGCAACCCTGTATCTTTCGACATGGAACAGTACATGCCTCGCGAGCGCTCCCAAATTGTTGAAATTTACATTCAACAAAAGAAGTCAATTGTGAATACTCAACGTGTGTTAAATAAGCGCGCCTTCTAAGAACACCGTTAAACGTTTGTACGAAAGGTTTTCGACTGGTGATGCTCTTTCTAATCCAAAGAGGCCAAATCAAAGCCGACCAAGGCGATCGGATGAGAATATTGCTCTTGTACGGGCCAGTGTTGAGGCGTCGCTAAGGACATCCCAAAATCGTCGTTCTCAGCAGTTGGGCATTGCTCGAACCACTTTACAACGAATTATCCGCATTGATTTGCACTTATTCCCGTATAAAATTCAATTGACGCAAAGATTGTTGCCTGTGGACAAGCCTCGTCGAATATGGGCAACCCTGTATTTTTGATGTTTTCTGGTGTTACCGTCTCATTTGGACGTCCACTGCGTTGTGCATTATCGGTGACTCTACGACCACGTTTAAAGCCAGCAAACCAGCGTTTTATTATTGTTTCTGATGGAGCGGAGTCCCCACACAACTTTTTAAGCCACTGGTTCGGTTGAACGGTATTTTTCTCATCAAGAAGCAGTGTAAAATAAAACACGAAATTCTTTTTGATCCATTGTTTTGAAAATAACAAGAGTAGCGACTCCAAGCACAATAAATCACGAACTAATGAATAGAATATCATACAATTTTAGCAGCTATCTTTTGAGGGTCAGTACTAACTGACAAAGAGGTGAATGTAATAAAACTATTTCCATCTTTGTGTTAGGTCCGGGACTTTTCAGCATGTTACAGTTCGGCGCTCGATATTAAATAAAATAAATAATTGGCGCGTACACTTCTGTTAGGTGCTTGGCCGAGCTCCGCTCCTATTTGTGGTGTGCGTGTTGATGTTGTTCCACAAATGGAGGGACCTACAGTTTCAAGCCGACTCCGAACGGCAGATATTTTTTATGAGGAGCTTTTTCATGGCAGAAATACACTCGGAGGTTTGCCATTGGCTGCCGAGGGGCGACCGCTATTAGAAAAATGTTTTTATTAATTTTGCTTCCACCGAGATTCGAACTAACGATCTCTCTGTGAATTCCGAATGGTAATCACGCACCAACCCATTCGGCTTCGGCTGGCGATATTAGAGGCAATAAATTAACTACAATAGTACAACTGCTGGAGTTTTACTGCTGCGAAAACCGTTAGATGGAATAGTATTTTGATGCATGTTTATTTTCGAGTAAAGTACAGTCTTCACTTGGCAAAAACCCTTGCGTTACTACATAAAATACAGTCGCTTCAATAACCATTTTCTTTCCTAAAAATGATTGCCTCTAATCAAGTGAACCGAACCTTCGCTTTTACTTATGTACTTAGCTAAGCAGTATTAGTTTGTACGGGGTTTGTTGTCAATTAATTATGTGTTTAATATTGTTTGCTTGTTATTGCGCCTTTGCACTAATTAATAAGGCGATGTGTTATAACACATTAAGCAATGTAATACCCGATGAATTTAATTAGCTTGTTGTTGTTGTTTTTTTTTTGTAAATTTTCTTTTTTGTTGTGACGTTTGCTTCGCTTCATATGAATATATATGTACATATGTATAATCTTTGTTTGTTGAGACAATTGGCCGCCAACAACCGGTGCCGATTACTGTTATCAGAAGCAATTTATTGATGCTCATGTGATTGCAGAGGTAGCGTGGGAGGTTTGGTGGAAAACAGCAATCAGCTATTAGCATTTATTTGCCTACTACTTTGGCCGACTTGTATGATGCTCTTTCTATTTTTAAATTCTTTGTGACTGTTTCATCGTTTACAAAAGGATTACATGCCCACAAAAGGATTACACACTCCACTACATATTGTTGGTTAAATCTTTTATCTTGAATACACTCAATTTTCAAGCCATTTATCTTCACTCTAAGAGACTTTCGCAGTCGTTTATTTGTGTTTTCCTGCACTTATTGTTTGTTCTTGTGGTTTTTGTGCTGATTGCTTCGACTTTTCGTGCTGTTGTTATTACTGTCTTTGTTATTGCATTGTTTTCAGCATTTTTTACCTCTGTTCCGTGGATTTGCCACTTTTTTAATTAGCATCTTTATTTATCTTCGATAAATTTGTGATAACGTGATGCTTGCTGCTTTGGTTGTTTCTGCAATTTTTGCGAATACATTATATAATATGCACACTTACACATATTAAACGTACATACGTGCGTGGCGGCTAGCCCTCCTTTTTTTATACACTTTCGGGTTTGGTATTTGTGCACAGTTTTGACCATAATGCCGTTACGGAAGAATCTTTCTCAGAACATTATTGGCTGGCGGTCGTGTCGAATTGAAAAGTGTCGTACTGAAAGTGTATAAAGCACAGGATCTGACCGGTTGCATGCCGCGGTAGTTGATTTATATTTTTAAAGCTTGGATAAATATACTCATTGTATTGAAATAACCTCGAATGTATAAGCCAAAAGTGAAAGCCAAAATGGTAAGCAAATCCGTATTGAAGGAAGTGAATATACTTATAGCAGAGAAAACTAGCAGGGAGACCAAAAAAGTGTGTTATTTCGGTAAACGTTCAACTTCTTTGATTTTTCTGTTTCTTTTTTAAATGCTTGCATGCGTGTAAAAGAACAGCAGCTATGTGTGTATAAAGCTTAAAATGACATATCCCCCGATTTTTATTTGCTTTGATCACCGGCATTGTGTTTTATCTGCGGAAATCGTCTGTAAGGATGTCGTCGAAAGTTTGTAGTTATTTCTTCGTGCAAGTTACTTCGGCCTACAATTTTTTTTTCTGTATTTGAAAATTCAACAGTTGTTTTTGGTGAAACTAAATTATTAAATTTAGGGGGCGAGAAATCTACAAAAAATTTTCCATTTCAGTAACAATTCAAGTGTTTTTCTTTATTAGAATAGAGTAAACGTAAGAACAGTAACTGGAAAGTTGGACTAAGTATAGGTAAGTAATAGGAAAATTGGTAAATAGAACTAACAAACTAACAAAAACAACGAACATAAGTAGCGAAAGGTATGTAAAATGAGAAGTGAGTAAAGTTAAGTATAATTTTTCTATATATGTGTTCTCATTACCCATACCGATGCTTATTTATTTAATTTTAGTTATTTCATAAGTGCAAATAAAATAGTGCAAAGAAAGTGCAAAATTCGATTATATTATTTACTTCATGATTTTTTCATTTTTTATTTAAATACAATTTTTTAATTAAATTAAATTTAATTTAGCTTTATTTAAATTCAATATGTTACATTCCGTCTTAACACTGGCCACCTTGAAGGAATGAAATATCCTTCAATTTCGGTTTTCCCTCGGCAGCACAACGAGTTTGTGTTTAGGTGGTCTCACACAACAAGTTGTCCTGGCTGGACGGTGGGCTGCAGGTGCGCCCATTTGTTGCGCTGCTGAAGCTCCAACTGGTAGCTCTTTGACCACGGGACATAAATAATTATGCACCGTCATTTTGATTGTGGTATATTGCAACACCGCCTGCAATTGCGGTAAATATTTGAAAATGAAAATATTTACGAATATAAAAATACGGACGCAATACAGCACACGCGGTTGCTATTATGAGCGTCGTAACGCGTATATTACACAGACGTACTAACATACACACAAACATTCGTAGGACGCTTGGTCTAAGCAAGTATTAGGTAGCCGTGGCTCCGTAATACGCAGGCGCGCACACATACGTACTAGCATACATACAAACATACATACGTATGACGCTTGAACTAAACACCAAAGCAAGTAATAGGCAGTGTAGTATACATACTACAATACTCACTATACTAGCGTGGCTCAGCAGTACGCTGCCACACACATATACGTATATCAACATATAACGCTTCGTAGCCAAGAGTGTCGCTTTTTCGTTTCATCGAGTCTCAAATCACTCCCAACGATTCTAAAGAAGTTTTCACTTCAAAAACTGATTCCGACTACTCCAAGATCACTATTTGTCGTGAGACAAAGGTCGTCGATTTACAGAAATTTAATCACGTTTAGCCAAAAAGGATTTTATCATTAAATATCATCGTTTCTCTCACAGCAAAAGGCCTTTTGTAGAAGTCTTACTATTTTTAATTTAAGCTACTCGAATATCAAATTCTTTTAGTTTACTTGTTTTCTACGGAAAAGAGAGTTTGTGACGAAGACGTAACTTACGCGCGAAAATTATTGCTTGTGAAAGCAAGCAAGCTGTCATATCTCTAAGCAGGTACTTTCTCTGGAGGCTAAGCTCGCAACCGAATAGCAGGAGCGCCGGTGTTGGCGTCTCGCCATCGTTGAGGTTGTTGCCGATTGGTGGGAGTGGTCACGAGTTCAATACCGCCTTTATCTCGACGAGAAGCGTTACGGTTTCTTCGGCGGTTAACAGCGCGTTGCCTATGGCGCACCCCAGATATTTGGCCGACTTCAATGCTGTTTCCCACAGACCGTTGAACTGTATCGCTCTCGGAGGAAAGAAGGCGAAGGTGAACCCTTTGGCAGCGGCCACAGGTTTTGACATTTGGAAGACCACAAATCAGATTGCCTTTCAAAATTGACCGTAATTTACTTAGTTATTTTGTAAAATATGCGTTTCACATTACTGGGAGTAAATCCTGCTAAAGCCACGTATGCGCGAGATCTACATTTTAAGTTTAAGCCAACGATATCGGAATGTTAGTTTTGACAGATTTGGGTATTTTTCCATGCTATTACTTACAGCAGCAATGTTTTCAGTCGAATGATTATTCTAGTTGAACAAAAAATACATGTAAAGACCTGAGCCAACATTTTTTAAACTCCCAAATCGGCTTATACTGAATGGGTTCCAAGTTAAAAGTGTAATATGTCTCCTCTATATTGAAATGCATGCATGCATTTTTTATTACATTGTTCTAGTTTCACTTTTAGTTTTTCTACCGAGTTTTGTTTACAAAAGTTTTACCAGCTCAGTCGCATTTGTTATCTGAAAATGTTGTACTGCAGTAAAATTTTAAAGAATTTATTTCCTAAGTCTAAAGCACAAAAAAGAAGGTTGCATGAAAAATACCTGCTCCAAACCGTTATATTCATAATATTATTCTAATAGTTTTATAGTTTTATTGTAAAAAATTTGATGGTTTTTGTTTCAAAGCTATAAAAGTAAGTACATAGTATTTTTACAAACATAAATTTGCTTTTTTAAATTCGAGTTTATTTTTTAGACTTTTATTTTGCCGCAGTTCCATGACGTCTCTTTAACAAATGTGAAGTAGAAGATTTTCATGACGATGGATGCCTCATAGGCCAGGTTTCATAGGTATTCTGGAAGAAGTCATAATACTTCCAATTGAATATTAAGAGCTTTGCTTCCTTAGCTCACTTCTAGCAAATTACGGCATCTGCCTCAAAACTTTCAAAGTCGAAAATTTGTTTGACGAGTCGTTGGAGAATTCTAAAGCCTATTCGAAATTTTATTTCAGCAGTCAATTTTATAAAAATAACAACAAGAGATAATTAACGATTTTGTATGGCTGGAATTGGACGGTATTGATCTGGATAACGTTTATTTTCAACAAGACGGCGCTACGTGCTATACAAGCAACGAAATCGTTGATATTTTACGGGAAAAGTTTCCGGACCGTGTTATCTCTCGAAGAGGTGATCACGATTGGGCACCGAGATCTTGTGATTTAACCCCTTGTGACTTTTTTCTTTGGGGCCACGTGAAAGAGAAGGTCTACACCGATAGTCCAGGGTCGATTCAAGACCTCAAAGATGGAATTCGTCAGGCTATCGAGGACATAGGACAGCCACTTTGCAATTCGGTTAAGAAAAATTTCATGAAAAGGTTATTGTCCTGTAAGCGTGGACGTGGTGGTCATTTGCCTGATGTTATTTTCCACTATTAACGGCATACCTTCCTCTTTATAATGAAATAAAGATCCGATAGTTTATATTAAAAAATAGCATTTTTTTGAATATCAAAATAACTCCTCTTATTGGAAAACCCTTTATATTGCATGCATTTATTTGTATACAGAAATGACCAAAGTCCATGAAAGACGGCAACTGGCTAAGCCACGTACTAATAAAAGCAGGATTAAAGTATCGAACAAGCGAAAAGTTTGATACTAGCTCACTATGAATAGAGCATTCAGAGGCTTAGCGGTAGGTGTATGCACCTAATTGAAATTGCTCCGCTATTTCCAGTTTTCTTTTTTGCTCTCGCCACTGCTCTGAAATTGAACAAATGAGGAGTGGAGCAGGTTGCGCAAAACACGGGATCAACTGTTTTACTCCACTCCAAGCTACGTTTCGTAAAAAAATCATTAAAAAATGGTCAATATACCAAGATACGAGTATCCATGATACACAGAAATTTGTTTTTTTTTTACATAAAAAGTTGGGGATTTCAGATTTCATTATTATAAGTTGTATTCAACCATATCTACAACTTACACCACATAATTTTCCGGTTATATTTTCAATGTAGCACTGTTCAAATAGCAGCTGTGGGTGTAGCAGAGAAACAGAAGCGAGAGCAGTAGCGGTAGCTGGAGTACACATGAATACTTTTGCAGGTAGCGTTCCAGCCGATTCCAAGTTCTTTACTACTACTCAAACTACAGAGAGCACTTAAAATTTTTTTTGACTACTGCTATGAACTATGATACTTGCAGTAACGAAACGTAGCTTGGAGGGGAGAAAAACAGTTGATCCCGCGCTTTGTGCAACCTGCTCCACTACTCATCTGCTCAAGTTCAGAGCAATGTTTTCGGTGATATTGCTACCACGTAACTACTTCGGGTGTATGTATGAGTACTTATACTTATGAGTACTTATAAAAAAGAAGATACATAGATGAATCGGTATGTAATTGGCGGACCAACACATCGCTAGTGTGTCAAAGATTAATTTGTTTAGTCGGCATGATGAATTAATGCTTCTTCAGGACAAGTGCAAAGCCGAACTCAACTTGCCTGCATACCTATATATGTATGTATGTATAGTTTGCCAACAGCTCGTTAAAAGCATGAGCATATGCCATATGCAGTTTTGTGTGTATGGTAACGATACCAATCCCGTTATTTCAGTGTTTTTTAAGTCCCGAAAATCGTGGCATTAGCTTGTATTAATCCCTGGATTTCGAAAACTTTTAACTACCGAAATTAAAAAAATAAAAACTTGTTTATTAAAAAACTTGGTTTAATTTATTTTTTAAAACTTTGTGCTCTAGTAGGATGAATTTTTATAAATACGGTGTAGCGTTAAACTTACTGCTCGAAGGAATAAAGATACGTGCATTAATCTACTCACATTTCTTTAATCGAAAAACTAATAATTTATTCGAAGAACTCTTAAAAGAACTTAAATTATTTTGTTGGAGATAAGGATCTTATTCTCAAATGGCTTATTACTACCTTCTAACATTGCAGCGGACGCATTTTGAGGCCGAAAGATACTCTGTCAGAAGGCTTTCTATGTAACAGGTTCAAGTCAAGATTAGAAGACTTCTGATGAGTCCCGTTAATATTGACATTCCTAACGTACAGTGTGTCAGAAAGTTTGTGTATACTTATTATATTAATTATAAATTTGTTGAAACTAAACTCGATTTAATATTGGGGTGTATATTTAATTAATATTATTATTTATTGTTACATTTTTAAAGTATAATTACAAAACAGCAGCACTGGTATAATTAAGAATTACCAGTTAAACAATTATTTAAATGTTTAAACTAAGAAGTGGTGATATCCTGCCTGGCAGCTGGTGACTTTGGTATATAGACATTAAATATTTCGACCTCGACAACACATGGCCAGACAGCTAGACCTTGTCCCTGCGGTCCATGGACCCCGAGTTGCTGGTTGGTCTTCCCACGAGAATTGGAGTGGGATGGGGCTATTTGTGGAAGGGACGAAAGAAGGGAGAGTGGGGCCCAACGCGTTATGGTTCTTATTATTATTATTATTAGAAGGCCATTACGCACTGCGACCAGAGCTGATCTATTGGGAAAGACCTATTTTTGTAACCCTAGGCTTTTTAAAAATTTTAGTACAATTTTGGGTTTGTTATTCCAAAGATTGCATGGAGATACTACGATACCACCAAGGTTATGAAGTCTCTGTATGCCCAACGCTGGACATTCACAAAGCACATGTTCTGAGCTTTCTATGTCCATTTCGCAAAAGCGGCAGACTGGGTCTTAAGGCCTGAGCAGGTTTTAAGATGACATCATCCATTGCACTGATTACATATAACTCAACGTTCGGGTGGAGCCGTCTATGGCAAACGCAGCAAAAATGAACTTCTAGTCCAGGGTTATGCTCGATGGCAGCAAGAAAAAGTGTTTGGAGCAGCAATATGTATGCCACAGGGCTGCTCCAGTGACTATAAACGAAGAGTGAGATTCAGTGCACTACACAGGACTGGTTTACTAGGGCGGTAGAGTTTACTTTGTACAGGACTTGCAACCTGATTGACTTGGAACCATGTAGAGGTGATAATCAACGCAATTATCACTATATCTACCTTCCATGTTGTAGACCAGCTGCTCAACGGCAGCAGGAGCTGTTTTAACTATTTAGCTGAATTAAGCACTTTCTGAAAAGAAGAGAAATAACTCATGGAATTCATTTGTCTGTTCTTCTATTTACAAACAACAGGGTTTTTTCGTGGAACAGGTGGTATATGTAAACTTATTTAATTCACTGTATGCTCGGTGAGTGGTCGAATAAAGTAGAAAATTACTAAATTTATAAAATTAAACGGACATTTTCGTTCGTACACGTACATACCAGGCAAATATACGATCCATGCAGCGATTTTATACTTTTTATGTGGTTGGTGACAAGCGCGCAAGTCGCTGATCTCTAATGTGCTCTTGCTACAGATCATACTTTGTGCTTGCTTTGAATTTTCTTGTTCTTCATGAGCGGTTTCTCCACGTCGCTTGAGTCAGCTCAATACTCAATTGCGCACAGTAATAATCATTTAGGAAAATAATTGTCGTAATAATGAACTTCTCGAATGATCATCTAGATCGCCACGTTGTACGTTCACTTATTCTTATAAGTAACTAGTGGGTATGTAGCAAAATATGATTAAGGTTAGTTTAAAAATTTATTGGATCACTTCGCCGAAATACGTTTGATAAACTGCCTTACAGATATCACATTTCAGTTGAGTGCGAAACGTCGTGTCGTCCATTTCTACTCGGTTTATCAAACAATTTCGGATACACTGTGACATTGGCTAGTGGTGGATCAGTGATCACGTCGTTTGTTGCTTGCCTGTGCAAAATTCTGAAACATTCCATGCAAATGCAAAGCGTTTGTCAGTAGTTGTTTGGTTATCCGTGAATTTTTAGATATTCTGCTTGCCTCAATTGGTGTCTCGTGATTTGTATTAATGTGGCTGAATTTGCTACCTCACTGATATTATTTTCATTTTTATGTATGTGTGTAGGTATATGGCGGTTTTTGAGAAATTGCCGGAAATGTTTAATGTAGAAAAATTAGCTCATTGCGAAATTTCAGTAAAGTTTTTGAACACATAACGCTGCAAATTGCAGGTATTCATGGTATTTGACGTAAACATTAAGGAGTCGAATCTTATCAATTATAAATACTTTTGAAGTAAGACGTCGCGAAAAAAATATTTTCTTTGCGATTTAGATATGTACACCGAAAGCATTTAGCTATAAATGATGCCAACTAAACTGTTAATTATAGCTCAGAGAACGATAAGGAAACGAAATATAAAACAATACACTGTGAACGAAATGCATATAATAATTGTTTTGGGTTGAATAAAATTAAAATAAAAATTATTTTATGAAATAGTAATTTTTGCTGTACCGAAATTCTGATTCTATCCCCAGATGGAAGAAAATTTTAAACAAAAAATTAATAACTCCACTAAACTCTAAATATCGGTATAAAAATTAATGCCAACCTAGAAACAATAACTAAACAAAAACTAAAACATCAATTTTTGCTATACCAAAATTCTGACAATTATATTCCCAAATAGGAGAAAATATTTTAAGCAAAAAATTTTATTTATTTCCATCAAACTCAAACAAGTATATATTTTAGGAAATCTAGTAATTTACAAATTTTTTTTAATTCAAAATTCTGAACTATATTCCCAAATGGTGAAAAATATCAAATTTAAAACAAATGAAAAATTGGAAAGACCTTCAGTAGTGCATTATAATAACCTCTTTCGGGAACAAAAAATTTGCTATTAAAAAAATATTTATATTGCACATAATCCGTTTTGTAAAAATTGGACGATTGGGATAGGTTAGCTTATGTTGAACTAACAGACCAATAAAGTGCTATGCGAAATCAGAACTTTTATGGCTTGAACTTATGGCCCTTACACGAGCCAGCGGTTTCTATAGTTGCCTCAAAAAATCATTTCCTGTCTTATTTAAAAACGAATAAATACTTTATTTCTATTACTAGTCCTTAATACCCGACAACGTACTGGCATAATAAGAATGCGATATTGGAAAAATAACTCCACTCATTCTCTGACGTCTCCATAAGAATGTATATTAAGTTAACCATTCATTAAACATCGAAGAGTAATCATTCTAAAGAATTTTATTAATATAAGGCAATGTAGCACTTCAAAAGCAGTCGAAAGTTTATTTGCTTTAATTTTTTTGCTAAATTTGAGCTACTAAGGATCAACCTGAGAAAAGATAATAGGCCGAAGATTAATTTGATTGCTGAGAATATGGGATTTTGTTAGAGAATAATCCTACCTCTTTGAGCAATATTCTCATTAGCCTAGAGTAGCTAATGATATGTTGCTCAGATCGAGAGCGACCCATTGCCTATGAAACTAAATTTTCATCCGGTGCACCATACGCCGGCGGGCATCGTAGATGCTGCTCACAAGCAAGTATTCGTGAATAAGTACCAAACATTAAACTCACTTTAAAACAATTAAGGTAGTAATATTTTATTTAACATCATTCGAGCTTAAAGTACAATAATTAACTTTGTTCCGCCGAGGTATATGTAATAATGACTGATAGTCAATATCGTAAAAATCTGATAAGCTTTACGGTTCGATAGGAAAAACACAATTTTATGGTTTGAAATATATTTTATTATTCAGTATAGTCTCCCTGCAAATCAATGCATTTGTTTCAACGAGATTCCAATTTGTGAATTCCATCCCTGAAGTGAGAATCTGGAAGGGCTGCAAAATACGCTTCCCCAACTGTTACGACTTCAGTAGTTGACGAAAACCCCTTCCCTTTAAGTCTGGAAACAGATGGAAGTCGCTAGAGGCCAAAGCGGGGGAATACGGTGCATACACAAACAATACGAACTTTATTTAATTCAAGTGCATTATCCTGATGAAAAGGGATTTTTTTCTCTTGCAAACCGGGTATTATTTCACGAATTTTTTCCTTCAGCTGGTCTTAAAGGTTACAATAATATTCAGAATTTATTGTTCTACCAGTTTGAAAGTAGTCCACAAACAAAATCCCTTTCGTATCCCAAAAAACCGATCTTAACACCTTCATCCCGATATCTGTACACGAATTCAACTAAGAGCCGAAGAACAAGATTCACACTATTCTTCAGCCTCTTGTTTTGATTTAGGATTATGGTGATATACCTAAGTCTTATTCATAGTGATGAATCGACGCACTAAATCCACTTCATCCTTCCGAAAATGCTCTAAATGTTGCTTAGAAAATCTCATTCGAATGTATTTTGCATCCATTGTCTTTCCATTTGTGCATTGTTATTGACTTCAGTCAAAATGTTGCTTACAGAGCCAATGATATGCCTAGGGATTGTAAATATTAAATATTTTTTAATCATTATTATTATGTTTTTTCTGCAATTTCTGGTGTTGTGGCAGTTTTTGAAAATAAAAATTCAATCCCCGCACCATATTTGCTTTTTTTTATTGTAGAAATTACTGCGACAGGTTGATACTATAAGGCAAAGAATGAATGGACAGACTCAAATGAAACTTCACATACGATTATATAAAGAGTGAACCAACCCAACATAACAAAAACTGTAGACTAGTAGTAACGCCCGCTATTATTGAACTCAAAACTTGTTGAACAACCTAGTAAGAATGCTGTGGTATTGACTGCTGAAAGAAGTGCTATTTGGCTAGGAAATATCAACTTATACAATTGTCCCATATAAATATATACTATGCATTTGTATATGTAATAAAGTTAATTGTTCTTATTATAATGCGGTCTTTCTATTGGCAAAATACTTCAAATATATTTTCATTGATTTTAGGGACAAATTAATACAAATATGGGGCGGAAATGTAGATAAAAAGATTTTAATACGTAAATACAAGTTTAAAGGCAAAATAATATTAAACACAATAAAACAAGTAATTTGGATTAGCAATGCCTTATTTTATATACCAAATAGGCTCATTCAGTTTACAAATATATAATATTTTGGTTGACAACGCGAAGTTGAAGAGGAAGAGTGCGTTGATATTGAGATTTTTTTACATTTTTGTTGAAGTGAGCTGCCTTAATTTTCTTACCTAAACTATTTTAGTGCCCTTAAATTCTTAATTCTTTTCGAAATAATAAAAACAAATGTTAGTTAAATTAATTTATCACCTCGAATTATATGTATATTTAATTTTGCTTCACAAATTACTCACTTATCGCTGTCACAAATAACAGAAACACCTATAAAAAGAGAACAACACGTGCATCTTTGGCAAAATTTTCGCATTATCTGCCAAACTTTATGACCCTTAATAAAATCAAGTATTTTATTGCTCCCAATTCGTAAATTTCATTACTTGTGCAGGTTTGAATTCAGCAGTGACACTTCAAATGTAAACCAAAATCAAATGCACGAAAGTTTCCCGTGCAATAAATTTAATTACCTTTATTTGCTTTATTATGTTGTATGGTGGGCTGAAATTAATTTATTGTTTTAGTTGCATTAAAAAGCAAAAACAAAGCAAAATGTTTCAAAAAGGCAGAAAAATTATCGACTGAAGTTCAATGCTAGTCAAAAACTTTACAAAATTTCAAACTCAATAGGTGAAAAAAAAATTCTTAACACATTTTTAATTGTATAAGAAAATATTTTTGATAGCAAACCCAAAACAATTAAGTTTGTTTGCAGAAAAACACCTGTTGTGTCACAAATACTCTCGACTATGCATATATTTTGTTATTTGTGAATATATATATCATTTGTTTTAAAACATAAAAGAGTTATTAATTTAAAATTTGCTCATAGTTAGAATAAAAGATCGACAATAAAAGAAAACAATTGTAAAAAATACATTCAGAAAATTAATTTTTGTATGTATCTTTTGAAATTTTTTTGATTTTTGATTTGATTTAATTTTTTGATATTGAAGAACGGTACTGTAAAGACAATGTCTTAATGGTGTGATAATAATACAATAAATAATTAAAAAGCAACTAGGCTAAATAAAACAATTAGAAATGTTAGTATAAATTTGTATGTAGTAAAAAAAGTTTAACCAAAAAATTACAGATAAATTTGGTATCCATTACTGAATATGAAAATAAAATCCCTTCCTCATATAAGAGATATACTTAAATGAGTAGACAAAATTTCTAACCGTGGTCTGATAAAACCCAAACCAGAATTTCTTGTGAATGTAAAAATAAAAATTTAAGTAATTTTTAATAAATTAAACGGAAAGGAAATTTCGGACTGCACAAATTTAATAGCTAAATTATTGAAGTTCTGATGCATATTTAGAAGAAAAAATCAAAATATTGTTTTACTACTGTGGGCAAAAAGTAAGGTGAATTTATTTGTCAAACTTCGCGGGATTAAAATTTCGCTCTAGTTATTTTCTCATGAGTTGGCAGCACTGTTAATAACACCTGGGCCAACTTTCATGTGAATATCATTATCAGTAATATATTTACGCTTGTGTTTACCAAACGACCAAGAGTGCATTTTTCGATTTTTACAATGTCTGATTTGATTGAGCAGAAAAGTGCCATCAAATTTTGTTTGCGGAATGAAATTTCGGCTGCGGAAACGTTTAGCATGTTGCAGAAGGCATTTGGTGATTCGACCATGTCGCAGAAACATGGAATATCAGAAGGATCTGTGAAATTTAGAAAGACCATTTGGGACTAGGAAAAGTCAAATCTCGTTTGGTACCGAAAACTCTCAATTTCTTGGAAAAAAGTCGTCACGTTGATGTGTGTGAAACAATGCTTTCAGATTATCAGGGCAAGCTCAAATGCATCATTAGGAGATGAGACTTGGATTTCAAGCGAATATCGTGCAAAAGGCGAGGCCAGACCGAAAAGAGCACGTCAAAGTCGTTCAAAAATAAAGGTCATGATGACAGTTTTTTTCGATTTTCGTGGTGTGGTGCACTATGAATTCCTTCCACCTGGCCCAACTGTTAATAAGGAATATTATTTGAGCGTTATGCGTCGTTTCTGTGATGCAATTCGTCTAAAAAGACCAGAATTATGGGCCAACAACTCTTGGTTTTTGCATCACGATAATGCACCGTCTCCCACTGCACTCGTTCTACGTGACCATTCGCCAAAAATTCCATGCATATCGTTCCGCAACCACCGTATTCACCTGATTTGGCTCCGTGTGACTTCTGATTGAGGAGATAAAAGCTGAATCAAAGAAGGTGCTGATGGCTATACCGGAAATGGACTATTTGGAATGTTTCGGGGATTAGAAAAATCGTTGGCATAAGTGTATTTCATCGAGAGGGGATTATTTTGAAGGGGATGAAATTGATTTACAAGAATAAATAAAGATTTTTCATTTTACAACCAAATTCACCTTACTTTTTGCCCACAGAGTATAAGTGAATTTAGAATAAAGTATTTGAAAAACAAATTAAATGCTCAAGAACATTGTGCGAATAAAAACAAAGAAAGAAATGTGTTTCACTTTAGTTTGAATGTATTTTTCTTTAAGAAATTTGCATTTCTACATATACATTCAAGCATGAAGCTGATTTTAAGTGATCTTAAATATTTTCATATTTACCGAAATTTTCATTTCTGTTTATTCAGTCTATATGGTATATGATTATTAGTATACAGTTTTACTTAAAACTAATATATACGAGTACATATGTAAAGAACAACAGATTTAACTTTAGCAAAGGGATAATTTATTGTTTAAACCTTTCGAATGATAGTCAAGCATGAGAGAGTTCGACTGGGTTGCCACTTTTACCTTGTTGAATGAGCCTAGCTGTGGAATTCGTTTGTCTTTCCAACTTCAATTTTCTTTTCAATTTGAAGTGCTCAATCAGCTGGGAAATAGTTTTGAAATATTTCGCTCCGAGTAATTTACGTAGTGCAATTATGATATAATATATAAAATGTACTGTGTAGCATTTCATAGCTTAAAAAAATTTGTATGCAAAAAATCGTTCTTCAAAATATATTTAACATGCTTAGTGAATAGTTTTCTTAAATTTAAAATTAAGTAAATCAACAAAACCGTGATGCGTACATTTTAGAATTAAGCATTTGAACCAAATATTTAAACAAAATGCGTTACGCAAAAAGTTCATACAAAATAAAAAATGCTAAAACTGCTTTTTATGTTAAGAAAACTATAAAAATTCAACTTGTAGAGCTACAATGACTTAAAATCAATAATAGAAATAAGGAGCATTCAAATTCGTACGTTCAACTAGCAGGCACACTTTATATTATTACACAATGGTTAACTGTACATTTTTTCTGACAAGGCTTATTTTGTAAATGTTAATCTCTACAAAACAATCTTAAAAAATTTAAAATTATTTACAATTAAATCGGTTAGTTACAAAAAACTAAAAACAAATAGAAGATTTCAACAAAGAACCAAACAACTAGCAACTTTAATAAAAAACAAAAGGACGAAATAATATAGAAACTTTTTTAAAATACAAAAAATAGCCCTCGACCATGGTTCACTTAACCAGTCGCCATCAACATGCACGTGATGCTGAATCTCGTGATCGCGAAAGTCAGCGTGAATCGCGCTATGATGAAGAGTTCGGTGAAGAGAATGTGGAAGCGGTCGATTCCGAGTGGGCTGACTTCGAAAAGTTTTTACGACAATTTCGCCAACGGCGCAACAGTACCACCTCCATGGAGGAGGAACTTCGACGTGTGCAGAAGCAACCAAAAATCAAATCGCAAGCCTTCTATCCTTGTCCACCGCCCGCGGACCATGGCCAAGATTCTGATTCATCAGACGATGATGATCCCTTCGGTTACATTGATACTCTAGTAAGCAAATGATATTAAGTAATACATTTTTAATATTTTAAAGCATGCCTTATGTCTTTCACAATTTTTTAGACAAATATTTAACTTTGACTTTCATATTCATATTAAGAGGTTAAATATTTCTAAAGATTTGTAATTAATTACAAATAATTAAAAATATATAAAAAAATATTTGGGTCATTCTATATAGAAATTTTTATTATGAAAACACAAAAATATCAATGAAATTGTAAATACATATTTTGACTTTGTTAGCTTGCAAATTTCATAGCAGTTTATAAATAACTCTGATAATGTTGCTGTTTTTTATAAAAACCATCCATCGGCCCATCTTCATACCACATTTTTCTCTTTTAATTTACCAGCAGCTAGTTTATCACCTCATACCAGTATTTCGATACATCCCTAAAAAAAAGTAATCCGAACGAAACAAATAACTTGACTTAAGTGACTAATATGGGCCGCATCATGCATTACGCCACTATAACCGAATGGGCTGGCGCATGACCTTTCGGTTATGCCCGGTTTTGAGACTCCGGGTATGAAACACCAAAAAATAGAAAACACCAAAAGAGAAAAACTTCTCATAACAAAACCGTCTGTCGTGCGGCAGAACAACAAAGGGTGTAAGCTCCAATAATATATATGTTATATGTATATATTATACAATATATATATTCATGTATATATCATGCATTATAGTTCCATAAGCCATAAACCATAGATCCAATCTCTAAGCAAATTAGCTAGTGGCCAGCATCAAACCTATAATTGGCTCTCAACGTAATTGAACGAATCAGTTGATTTGCTGACCTAATAAGAGGTATGACAGCGGTTTCTTTACAATAGACATCGACAAAAGCTGTATTTTTTGCCATTTAAGAAAATACCAACGCTGGTACTTCGTTCTCGTCTGCACCCAGACTGATTGGAAGCAAGGATGATAGATTACCAGCATGGTGGGAACGATTTTTATGGTGTGAACAATATCAGACCGTTAGCCGGCTCTCAACGAATTTGCAAACGCAGCGGATGAGCAAACGTAGCAGAAGTTATGCTGCGCACACTCACTGACGTAAACGCAGCCCCCTGTCAGCTGTTACGATCAAACTAATGTGAGCCCCATGCAGAAAGGTGGAGTGATGACGGTTTGAAAGAAAGCATCCCCTTATAAATGCCATCAGATGAGATGTGCAGATTGCCATAATATAGAATTGAGGATATCTCGGATGAAAAGTCAGGGGATACCTTATCAACTGAAACATAATTAGACATAAAAAAGTCTACAAATAAGTTAACTACTTCAGCAGGTGTACTTGCTAATTTATTATCGAAAAATTACTTCGGATTAGCTTTGATGTTCCGCTCAGTATTAAGTATATAGTTTTTGAAAAGCAGATCATCTAAGAACTGAAAATTCTTTTGAAAATGCTTGTATTTTGGAAAACATAACTAATTACTTGTTGCTTTAAATTTCTTAGGGTATTTATTTTTAAGATTTTTAAATTTCTTGATTTGCTTATTATGCCAAGGTGACTTATAACAGCGCTTATTTTTTAAAGGAATATGATTAATGCAAAATTCATGCATTATTGATTTAAAATTAGAAAAACAACTGTGAATGCTCAACTCGGATAATAATTCATCCCATTTAAATTCTAAAAGGGAATTATTTAAGTTGACATAAGCACAGGATGCTTACACGAAAGCATAACTCATAAAAATGTATGTAGGTTAATATCTAAAGGGACATGATGAATACCAGCATAAATATCCGATGCTGGAAGAAACACATTTTGATACATATAAAATAATTAATATTATCACTTAACAAGATTAGATCTAGTATTTTATTTAACTTATTAAAACTTTCGTTAATTTGAGTAAGATTTATGCTTAGGAGACTATCTACAAAGTAAAATTCTGAATTCGTAGTGACGTTGCTAGGTGACCCGCTTTTGCGGAATTTTTACACCTCATTATGTTGCATAACTCAAAATCACCTAACACGCAAAGCTGATCATCATTTAAATTATCTATGATTAGAGCAGTGATATTGTCCACATGCGCCTTATATAACTCCAAATTACTATTAGGCGGGATATACGAGGCGATCAAATATAAACAACCATATGATTTAGAGTCCTTGATGCAGATGCAAAGCAACGACTCGTCATTTTTGAACGTAACTAAAAACGCACGATTCCTTCTTTTGACGGCAAATAGAACGCCACCTCCTTTTAAGCAACCAGTTTTAGCAGCAGTGCGGTCTTTACGAAAAATTTCGTACAGATTTGAGTCAAAGAATTCGTAATCGTAAAAGTTCGAGGTCAACCACGTCTCAACAATAACAATAATGTCATAAGCTTCTTCAGTACAAAACTGATGCACTACTTACGATTTAGTCCTTAAACCCGAAATGTTGTGATAGTATACCTTTAACCCATAATCATAGTAACTACATATATTAGGGTCATTTAATAGTGGAGTGCCCAGGGGTTTTGACCTCGGATCTCGTAGGGACTGAATGAATTGCCATGTAACCAACAGGATTTTCTTTTGTATGCTCTAAATTGTAACTTCTACCAATATTATATTGTGCAATTAATTTTTTCATTGTTTAAACAAAAAAATATGAAAAATTAATATATTGGAGCATAATATTGAGTTGGAAAAATTTTTTTTTTTAGTTCTACGTTAAATTTTACTTAAATAGATAAAGACAAACATCTTCCCAACGTTCCATTTTATTTGACGGGTCGAAGAGACCTTGAGCAGGTAGTCAAACTTGAAGAGGGGAGATTCCACTATTCCACGCATCAGGACATTTTCCCTATGCGAAGGCTGCACAAATTTATCTGCAAGATATGAAGGAATTACAGTATATAATGGATCCAGCAGAGTTCGAAAAATATACAACAGGATATTTCACATCTAGGCGATCAGATTTTTTTTTCTGGTATTGCAAGTGATCAGACTATTGAGCAGACTTTAATGAAAGGAATGAGCGTCGAAGGGGTCCTTTTAAACGAGGTGCCACTGAAAGTGTAGTTTATAAATGGATCAGAGGAGTTATTTATAGTAAAGATATTATTCAAAGCATAGAAAATTTTTGTCATCAACACAGTGATTCTACAGATGCTAGAATAGAAAGGGATGGTATCGATGTAAAAAGATTGGTAGACTTTTTCAAAGAACACAGTCCTTTTCCTGATACAGATGCAATTATGTCAATTGCCACTGGAATTACCGGTGATAAAAGTATAAATTGTTACAATGCTTTTGTAGAAGGTTTAAAAGTTATGAAGAAAATCGAAGGGAAAAATGTACGCGAATTGATGTTATTAAGAAAGATAAAATAAATTCTCTATTGGCTTAAAATAATAAAATAAAAATTCATGACAATGTTATTCCCGTTGATCCATTGTTGCTGTTTCAACGTATTTCTGCGTTGAAAAAAACAGATGATGAATTAAAAACTTATATGAATTATTAACTGGCATCATATCCACTTGCTCTGTTTGAAGATGGCCAACTGCGAAAGACAAAAAAAATCAACTTCCTACGAATTATTCCCAGAAATTCAGATTAATTTGAAAAGCTTAGAAAATGTTCATTATGTTATTGATGGAGGCATGTTGTTGTATCGTTGCAAATGGCAATTAAATGAAACATTCAAAATGATATGCGAACATTACGTAAGATATTTGAGGAATAATTCTAATAACGCATACGTGGTATTTGATGGATATAAGAAGGACGGTATTAAATCTGCTGAAAGGAATCGTCGCGCACTAAAAAATATAAGAACATATATTGAATTTGATGAAAATATGCCGTTAAAAATCGCTCAAGATAAATTTCTAATGAATAAAAAAACTAAATCTCGCCTAATCGAAATGTTAAGAATAAAATTAGCTGATAACAATATTTTTACATGCCAAGCGGAAAGCGATGCAGATAAATTAATTGTTGATACAGCAATTAGTTTAGAATCTCAAAATATTGTTGTAATTTCTGAAGACATTGACGTCTTGGTTGTGTTAACGGCATAGGCGCCTACTGATCGTGAAATATATTTTTTAAAACCATTCCGAGGCAAAGTGAACCAACAAATATTTTCATCGAAAAGTTTAGAAAAATCTCTACCAGCATGTAAAGAACATGTTCTATTTTTACATGCTTTCACGGGCTGTGATACTACTTCTGCGTTTTACAATAAAGGAAAAATTAAGTTTATCAAAAATTTTGAGAAGTGGATTGATCTACATGACTCAGCAGCAGTATTTAAAAATGTACATGAAGATGCAAATAATATATTTCAAGCTGGTATTACATGTATTTTGGGACTGTATGGTGCTTCGTCAAAAATTACAGATTTGAATACATTCAGGTTCAATTCCTTCATCAAAGCAACTGCCAAAGACACAAGTGTTCTTTTATCTTCGTTACCTCCCACATCTGATGCAGCATTTGAACACTTAAAACGGGTTTACCTACAAATCCAGATGTGGTTAGGGAATGATTTAATCAAATGCACAACTTTTAAATAGGTAGAGATTATTATTTATGTTATTCACAACACATTTTCGCAAAGATAATTTATTTTCATCTAGTCCCTGAGACATCCTAGGTTTTAACGTTTTTAACGCTCCAGACACTCCACTATAAGGCAAATTGGAATCGTTTAGATTCCTGGAGGTTGGCTTCAATTTACTAGTACCGCCTAAGTTTGATTTTTTGCTGCTTCTTCCTTTTGAATAGAAACAGAAAAATGTCCAAATAAAAACTAATTAAAATGGATGCCGGCAAAGAAAACACGTTTGTAGACTACATAGTTCTAATAAAATGTTTGTTAGCTATTATTAACTATGCATTCATATAACAGAAAAAAAGCGTGTATCCATAAACGTGTGTCCTCTTATTACTTATTATAAAATGTAATATCGAATTTCGAAAGCGTATTGCTGCCACAACTTCCACAACATCAGTAAACGTTGTTTACGGATTTCCTCCAACTGTTTATTATTAGCAGCCAATTACGCACTTAAATTAGCTGTTCCTTCTCCTTGTATTTTCTCCATATCGTTAATAATTAAACAAACCAAAAACACCGAAGTATTCCAGCAAAATAATTTCTATGAAGAAAAACATTTCACAGTATTGACAGCTGATTGTCAATTTTGCAGGTAATCTGCCATATGAGAACGGGTAGATTAATTTAGTGGATTTATTGGTAATAAAGGCATATGTCAAAGTACTTTAAGCATTATACATTTTTAATGTATAGTATTTGTGTTTGTACTTATAACTGGCGCGGCGAACGCAGAGCTCAACCTGTTGCTTATGTAAGTGTTACCTGAGGCAGCAGCAATATACATAAGTGAGAGAGTCACAACTCTCAGTTGTAGCTACGAATACGGTGGAAGCCGGCGAAATTGGGGACGGAAGAATTGAAAATGTTGAATTATTGTTGTTATTGCTAACATCGCGAATATTGGCAAGAGAAGTTTTTGCGAAGCAACATTTATGCCATCATCGGTATTTGTATCAGATGGAGTTTTGCTAATGCTCATGCTGACGTCACTAGGCAAAGTATTAATTTGTGCAAAGAGCACATTGATCGACGACACTAATTTTTCAATGCAAAGCTTGCTCTGCAATGAGTGTAGCTCAGCTTGAAGCGATTCAGTCTTCCTTAAAAGATTTCGTTTATCCTTGACGAGTTCATTGACCTTGGCAATAATAAATATTGTAAATTATGCTCTCTATGAGAACAACCTCAGTAAATAACTGCTGCATTGTTATTTGTTGTTTAGTATCATTTAATTGGATTGTTTTACTACTAACTTTCACATTCTGATGAGGAAAGAAGATTTTTCCATTTAGCAGGCATTCGCATTATTGTTGTACATAGAAAAAATTCCAAAATTAGGGCATCTGATTTGTTAATCGTAGCGACACTATCATCGATAGGAGGCGGCGATCGATTAGAGCCTTGGCGTTCAGCAGCACAAACTTTGCAATAGAATGGCTACTCGGGGAGCTGCACAATGATTCGGCGTCAGCTGGTAAAATATTTACGCAGGCAATATGAAATAAAATATTGTATTTTACACATTGAATTTCTTGGTGAGAACGCTCCACCTTTTGACATAGGGAATATCTTAATTAGTAAATGATAAAGAGTCGCTATCTGACATCTGCATTTACAAAAGTAATGAAAATAAACAGGTTAAACACGACAATCAAAATAAAAACTTGCGATCAAAAATAAAAATACGTCCGCACGGAACAACGTTTGTTTACTTCTGCGGGCATATAAATTCTGGTGTTATTGATTCTTCAATAAATATATCCATCGTTCATATTGACAGACAGGCACGTAAACGAGCGCCGCAAGTGGCGCGTTGAAAACCTTTCAACTTATCCGGCTAACACATTTGAGAATATTACTGTTAAAAGAAGCACTCACATACTGGTATGTCTTTGGTATGCACAAACATTGTTCCCTTTCTTTTAACACGCACAGCTTTCTCGTAAAATTTTCATCTTTAGCACAACCATTCATATCCGCCTCATATCTGTCGACTTGTCTATGCATAAATATTCCCATCTCTGTTGCCATCTGTTCATTGGTTCATCTGTCCATCGCATCTTCATAGCGCCTGATTCTGAAACTAATTTTGAATAGGTTTCTGTTTCTCTTTCAGCAGACTTCGTTGCGCTTCGTACACACTTCTCTCATGTGCTTCTCATTTGGGTTCTTTTATTCTTGCATTGTTGTTTGTTAAAAACAAGCGAAAAAACTAGATTGACCATTCATGAAATGTTATTTATAATCGGATTATCGTCAAAGTTGCTTGTTTGTTTGCAGAATACTTATTCGCATGTTCTCGCTCATCTATTTTGAATACTATTTAGAATACTAAGAGGCGAATGGGTACTCGAAATATTAGAAATAGTTCTTGTACGTACAAACATATAGTACGTACTTGTAATATGCGCAAATATTGAAGGTTAAGGGCAAAAGATGGGCGCACTTGAAAAGCGCTATGGCATGGTCAAAGATGGGTGACCAGCTGTCTGTGCACATAACAAACCATTTATTTGTAATAATTGGAAATGTGAGTAAATATAATATATATATATATATATAATAGGCGCGTACACCATTTTTTGGGTTTTTGGCCGAGCTCCTCCAGATATTTACAAGCTGGTTCGCTTTTTGCAAGTCTTTGAAAATCGAATTGTCGGCTGAAGCGGTGATGTCAGTTGGAAGAAAAATCCAAAATAGCCCAAAGAGAATAATCCATCAAATTCGCGTCCGGTGAATTTGAGAGCCATTGCGTGGACCTTATGAAGCTCGGAACAAAGCAACCTCCAGAACACTTTCCCTATAATATTTCACATTTATCTCGACGCCAGGCTCGATGAAAACGTTTGAAGAGCGCCCATCGATGACTCAAATTCTCATACGAATTGCTCAATTTGAAAAAATTTCTTGTCAGAAAACACAATGTTCGGAAATTGACCGCTTTCGTCCAACCGATGCAACTACTTCGCTATCTCAAGTCTGACTGGTTGCTGCTTTGGTGTGAGATCATCCGCCTTTGGATCTTGCAAGGCTTGACTTTGAGATCAGTTTTCAGTATGCGGTGGATGCTACGGTGAGATATTTTCAGTTCTTTCGCCATTTGATTGGCACTTCGTCGGGGATTTCGCTCAAGTCGCTTCTTCACTTTTTGAACCATATGTTGTTGCAGTCTTTTGACTACCACCTCCATGACGTTTCGCGATGCTACCAGTATCATTGTAACGAATAATGGTACGATAAACAAAAACATTTTTTACTTGAAGGTGCTCGAGCTCACGAACAATCGCTGGTTGTGATTTTCCAGCCAAATATAAGCAATCACACTATTACGTTTGAAATCCATTACTGATTTTCTTTTTTCGCGTTTACTCTCGGTAAAATGCTTCGGCGCGCTTATAAACAATGCTCTGGACTGTCATTTAGCCAACTAACAGACAGCTGATGCTTGTGCCTGTTCATCAGTTGCGCGAGCGGTCTGAAGTTGGTTAGATTTCGAGTGCCGGACCCTGTATTGCTTTCTTCCTTACACGTCTATTCTTATATCGCTGTGTGAGAAACTCTGTGTAATTTTTGTTTCTGTGGTGGCAAGCAATAGTAGCCTAAATTGAGATGAGAAAAAGTGCTACCATAACCTCTTTAGCTTTGTGTTTTAAGGACTTATTTTTCATTTGTTGGCTTCTGTATAATAAATATACTTATATTCACATATGCCACTTCCCCAAAAGTTTTATTGGTATCAAAAAAAGTAGAAACGAGTTTTACATTTTACGTATATTCTTATTAAATGATTGCTATCTCCTGGATATGGTAAATGCTTTTCATTATTGTTGGGATATAGGACTGCGACTTCTGGTCCTTTGTGCTGAACGTGCTGGACCATCAGAACCCAGAATACCCAGATATGAAACTCTACTTTGGGATGAACATGAACCAGCATTTTCATAGTTTGTTAAAAATATTCCAAAACGTTCGCCGTAGGAGAAACTTCCATTTTCCTCCTCATTATTGCCCTGAATAGTCCTAAATCTTCAAAACATTTTACCTGTTTGCTATGTACACATGTTCTTATTTTATTAGCTGGTCACTTCAAAGCAACGTCAAGAAACGCAATTCTGCTACAAGCAATTTTCAATAATCCCATGCATGTGAAAAAGCTTTTTCCCGTTTAGTTTTCAAAAAGTATTCGCGAATGTTAGTGCGCGTACGTTAGGGATAAACTATTAAAAATTTACTTTTTCAAAGCTAACGTTCGATAATTTAATGTTTTTAGATATTAAGTATGACAATGTATAGTAATTAGATATGGTTAACTAGAAAAAAAAGAAGCAGGTTGGAAGATAAAGTTAGCACTGTCATTAGTGAAGTGAATGCAAAGGTTGGCAGAAAGAAGAAGAAAAAATCTATAATGCAAGAAAAGAAAGAAAATTCATATTTTCCAATAGACGACGAAAGTTTAGTGAAAATGTTTAAGAAAAAGGCTTAAGTTAGAGCTGGCAACTAAAATTGTGGAAAGTTAAATTAAGGCCATCAAGCCAAAAAAAAGTTATATACATTTCGGAAAGAAATTCATATTTTCCAATGAGTATAGTGAAAATTATAGCTAAAGGCTTAAGTAAAAGTTGAAAATTGAAGTTGCGAAAAATTAAGTCTTTCAAGCCAAAATAGAAAAAAATATATGTATTTGAGTGAAATAGTCAAAAAATAAATACGCGAGGTTTTGTGAGAAGCAAGACAATCGAACAAATAAAATAATTGAAAATTAATAATCTGCTAAGTTCTATCATTCAAAAATTAGGTATTAGAAAAAGTGCTTTGATTTTTCATACAATAAATATTTTAACCCGGAGAATCGTGCCACAGCTGAAAACACTCTTCTATGCTGACAGTCTTCCCAAAGTTACAATAAGGAAGAAAGCAAGCGACTAAAGATTCGATAGAATGCAAAGTCATTGGGGCTACGAATTTACGACGAGCAAGAGCAGCAAAGCATGATATGGCCCGAGTCAGCAGGGACCGTCGGGCAGACAAAGTAGACGAGCCATAGCAGCTGCAGGCAGCTACATTGACAATGTCTGCAGCAGCTCAAGGACTGAGCAACGGTGGAGCTCGTCAAAATATCATTGGTAACCACCATTTGCGCATTCAACATTGAATCATATCGTCAGCGTTGTTTCGAAAATAATTAAATAAAAACAATATATGATATATTTTAAAGTATGAAAAATGTGATAATTATTTACCGCAAAGGAAAACTCGCAATATTCAAACATAAGGGAGAAAGGAAAAGTGTAAAACAAGCAACATATAGAACAAAATGTGAGCAAATTCTGCCTAAACAAGTTATTGGCAATTGCAAGGCGGAGAGAACTTCATAACAAAAAATGCAATAATAAATACTTATGTTCTCATACATGAGAACACATGAGACATTTACATAAGTTTTGCCTTCTTCGTATCCAATAATTCATCGCCCATTGCTGTCGTCAAGAGGTTGCTTCTTTGCAATATTTTAGGTATGTGCGCCTAATATTTAGCACCCTCGCCAAGCACTACTTTTCAATTTTCGTTATTCTAAGTTACTAACTCTTCGAATTGTGTGGGTCTTATTTGAATCTACTTACTTCCCCAGTTCACTTATTACCATTTGTTGATATTGCTGTGTGCGGTATCGTTGTGCTTGACCACTTGGCAGCGCACGCGCCTCCCTCACCACATGTTCGATTCGGATGTCGACGATGAATATATCCGCGAGTATGCCTTTGAGCCGGAGTTGCTGATCAATCGCGATGATTATCGCAAGCGTGAAGAACAAAAGGAGGAGCAACGAGAGGCGATTAAGAGACGCTCATCGTTGCGCCGGAAGTCTCAGCGCAAAGCTAGCGCGGATAGTTACGAAAGCGGTGGACAGCAGAAGAATCAGATTGATGTTGAAATCGAGGCGTTCTATTATGTAAGTGTGTGTGTGCGAAAAGTAGGAAAGGCTTGACGAAAAATTTTATCTTTGTTTAAGTATATTTCATATTACTTAGTACAGAACGACCGAACTTCGGTTTTTGAAGCCGAACCGAACGTTTTCAAGGGTACAGGTCATAAACAACGATTTTTTTTTTAATTAAAAGCATATCATCAATCACATTAATTTAAGCTCTTTACGTGTACTGTAAAGTCTCGTTTTATGGGGATTATTTTTATGCGATTTTAAAGTTGTGCGGTTTGTATTTCGTCCAAAATCTCTTGAACAAACATACAAATAGGCTTGTTTGGGAAGCCTGCATATAGACATTCTCCAAAAATCGTCGGACGTTAAAAGCTTGCCTCATTTTTCTTTCATTCATCCATTAATCCATCGCCTTTATCGCAGATATCTATTGCGGAGACATTCCCTTCTGATGGTGAAGGTGATTTGTAACAACTTCGCAAACGGTGGAAACCACTATCAGCCCACATCGGCATATCTCATGGAATTTTTTTTTAATTTCGAACAGGTAGCAACCCTGTGAAACATTGTCAGTGGCAACACCTAGGTGAAAAGTCTAGAAATGTGATACACTATCTGTGTGCCCAATTTCATTCAAATCCGTTAAGCTAATCCTGAGATCGTGTGGCTATACAGATATGCATACAAGAATTGCTCGTTTAAAGTTATGAAATACAAAAAAAAAATTGTGACGTGTACATGAAAATCGCCGATACACGTGTATTTTTATTTTCTATCCCCTTTCCAAAAAAGTATATTTGGTTCATAGGGCAGAATGTGCATAACGCGGTGTAATGATTACAAAATTTAGAGCTATATTACTTTTAAATAAAACAAAATGAATTAAGTTTGAATACAAGTTTGTTTTAAGTTCTTATATGAATTTATTTCGGTTTTAGTTAATTTTAACTCGTTATTTTCGTTTTATGCGATTTTAGAAAATTACGGAACGTATCCCTACTTTTTCAAGGCCAGTACTACCCACACCGGTGGAGGAGCAGATAGACACTTTTTTAGCAATTTCTTGGCAGTAGATGTTCATTAGATAAGTGCCTAATTTTAGTATTTGTCCCGCTTATGTGTCAGTGCTGGGCTCGATGCCTGCAGATGTTTGGTGATTTGATCTTCCTGCAGAATCTACAAGTTCCATTAGAGCATATTCCCAGGTTAATAAGGTGATAATTTAATCTGAAATGCCCTGTTAGAGTTTCTGTCATGATTCTCAAACTATCTTACTTAATTCAATGCAGCGGACCCTTAGCGGTCCGAAAGCATTTCAAGCTTATTTCCCTCCAAGTAGAAGCTAGTTTTTGTATGACAACAAACTGTGAACTAAACATTTTAAATCTAATATAGAAAATAAAATATTTATATTTTAATATGAATATATTTAGGTTAATTGGATTCCAATATAATTTACATCTATACATATTCTTTTAAGGGATGGTACATTGAGAAACACTTCGTCTTGGATATGTATATTATGCCTGGTTTGCGGGAGCAACTTTCACAATAAAATGTTTTTTTTTTTCGAATTTCCGCTGGAGCTTTTTTCATTACTAGTAAGTAAATAACAGTAAGAGTGATAAAAAAAATAAAATGGGTATAATGCTTTAAAACACGCGACAGTGGATCTAGTAAGTTAAACTACCTTGTCGCTTAAACGGGGATGGATCTGTCCGTGTGCCATGTTAGCATGTTTCGGTTTACCTTGTAGAATTTAGATAACTCTTGACTTTTTTTATTGCCAAGTTCGGTTTTGAAGTCTTTGACAAAACTGAACTTCAGCCCTCCTAGCTTGGGGTTGACTTTGAATGTTAAGAGGTGTGAGTTCTAGAAGAACTTCAATACCTCTAACCTCCTGATATGTATACACACGCTGTTCTTTGTAACCTGTGTTTATTGCTGATTGCTTCGCCGTACTATTCTTCCAGAACACTACCACGTAGGATATCTTAACCGTGTAGATCTTCATTTATGAGTTTATATTTCCTTCTGAATATTACAATGGTCGTTTTTGCTAGATTTATGTCCAGCCCCGCCTTAACACACCATCTTTTAGTTGGTGTTCGCACTAATTGATATTAAGGGGTTATATGTATACCTTGTGAGCCCGAAAATATGGACGATTGTCATAAATTTTTTAAATATGTTTTAGAACTTTTATTCAAATGAGGCATATATCATACTGAAAAGCCGTTTTTTAGAAGAGGCTTGCGGTGATCACGGTAGCGCATGAGCAGATCAACTGAAATCAAAAAAATTAAATCATTATTGTAGAAAAATGTTTTTAGTGAATCTGAACGGTTTATTTACCCAAAAAAAAATTTTTCTCGATATGAAAACCGCTTTGCAGCAAAAAAACAATTTTTGAGGGGTTGAAAAATTAAAAAAAAAAATTAATTCCAGCGAACTATGCAAATATTTATAAAAAGTGATCCTTTCAGATTCACGAGGTTGTAACTTCGAATAATTAAAAACAAAGTTTATGCAAATCGGTGAAATAGTTTTTGATAAATAATGATCACCGCGACGGTAATTTTCAAAAAACACGACTTCGAGATAATCGCGTTTAAAGTTTTGCGTGCACTTCTCGTTCCAAGAAAGGTCACGCGCTTCCACGGTCTGTAACTTTCGTTCTAGTGCTCCGATCTTTATTATTTTTTGAATTTCTATTTTTAAGATGATGCACTTTTAGAATATGCCATAAAAAATTTTCAATTTTTTAGTCCAACACAAGGTGTATAACCCCTTAATTAATTCTATTACATAAAGTCTCTTCGAATTCACCTTTATATACTATGACTATGTCGTCAGTGCCCATCTGACACCGTCATGTCTTATATTAATTTGACATCTCCAACGTGGATAACCCTGTAGGTGCAAGTAAATAAACCGATGCTACAGCTGCTAAGCCTTTCCTAGATGTAGACTTCAATCTTAATATCTTAATCACAGTAAGCACCTATGTACGTAATCCCAATCACCAAAGATAGATACATTTTATGTGGAATTTGGATTTAGCAGGAAATTTTGATGTTACGTCATTAGGCATAAATTGTTGTGGAAAATGTATATCATTTAAATTGATTAGCTCTAGAAAAGCTATGTATAGATTTTTAGTTCAAAGTTTATAAATGTTTCGTCTCCAATGCTATGCCTCTTCGATTCGCCAAGCGTTAGCAAGTAGCGAATAGATGAAACAACTGGTATAAACAAAAATATGTTAGTAGTACTAGAAAAGAGCTGTCATTACATTTGGTTGGAAACACTTATTGAGCATTAGCAACCGCGTTCATACAGGAAAATGTTTGTTGCTTCAACGCGTTACTTGTGATGCTCGTGCTCTGTCAATACCGCTTGTGTCGTCGTTCTTCTCAATGTTATTATTGACTCTCACTGTATGAACTATTAATAACGAAATTTGCCAGTATCAGAAAATAGACTTGGCAACATTGGAAATAGTGAGTTATTCCAGTTTTAAGAGGTATAATCAAATCGCGAGCAGCGAGTTTTGTGGGATAACTTTGTTGTTGCTTTCACACGCAAGTCATGTGAGCAGATGTTGTGAAGAACTTCTCGTATATATTCATATGTATGTAAGCTTTATATCAGTGCTGCCAACACCCGTAAAAATGTTTCCGTGAAGATTGATCAGGATACTGAGCTGGATAACCCAATAAAACAAGCTAATTGGGTTAAGTATAAATTTGTATACTTCTATGAGAATTTTCCTTTATATAGTTAAAACCTGTTAAAATTTTTATTTTAAGCCGTATTCTAAATATCAATAGCTGCCTTTAAATTGATTTCTTATCACAAATTTTATTACCGGTTTACAAAGTTTATACTTGAGAAAGCAAAAACTTCCAAAATCAATCCAAATTGGACGTGAGCACATGAAATTGTTACGTCCCCGTTTTATTTCTACTTCATTGAGCAAAAGTATATTATATTCCGTTTAATTCTTTAATTTACAATAATACTTGCTAGCAATAAAAAACGTAAATATTGCTACGAATTTGTTACTATAAAATCTTTCACAATAATTCCACTGAGTTTGATTACTGGGTTGCAAAATAAAAGTCACAAATTAATGGCAACCCAACTTGATAGCTTTAATACATCACTTTATTATTTTTCGTTTACTCTTTCTCACGTTTAACTTACGACTGACTATCCTATGGACATGTATCTCTGCTTATATACATTCTGTTTAAAAAGTACCGGGAATTGTTCAATAGATCGCAAAATAATTGTTTAATCATCAACCTTTATTTTATACACTCATCAAATCACCTTTTAAATCCCTTTGAAGAGATCTTCTTCAGCTCCTTCAGCGAATTTTCTTAATGGCCTCTATTGACTCAAAGCGGCGTTCGCGGAATGACAATTTAAGTTTTGGGAAAAGGAAAGAGTCGCAGGGGGCTAAATCCGGTGGTTTTTCGATGATATTTGTCGAAGATTTGGTCAAAAAAGTGTTCACAATATGAGCCTTGTAAGACGCTGCGTTATCATGGTACAAGATCCATGAGTTTTCTTTCCACAAATTGGGCCGTTTCCTACGCACATTCTCTTTCAAACGTCGCATAACTTCCAAATAATATTCTTTAGTTATTCCTACCAACCATTTGGAATGAATTTCTAGTGCACAACACCATGCTAATCAAAGAAAACGAGTAGCATGACTTTCAATTTTGATCGACTTTGCGTGGTTTTTTGGGTTTCGACTCATGTGAATAGCGCCATTCAGCCGCCTGTTGACTGGTTTGCATGTGAAACTCATATACCTTGGATAAACGTTGAGCCCGAATTCACTTGCTCAAGAATGTCTTCAGCCACCTTCTACCGATGAATTTTTTGAAAGAAATTGAACTCTCTTGCAACAAGTACAGCAGCCACGCATCTCATGCCGAATTAATGGTGTAAATTGTTGCGAATTGATTCGTGAGGCACGCTAAGGTCACGAGCTACCTCCCTCCAATTTAAATGATGGTTTTCCTGCACCATTTCCTTTACTTTGTCGACATTTTCATCCGTTGAAGACATTGATGGGCGACCAGATCGTACCAAATCGTCCACGACTTCTCGGCCATTTGCAAAAGGCACACGAAATCCCGTTCAAAACACAAACTTTAAGACAAATTTTTTGCTCGATATTTTTATCCAGAATGAAAACATCCAGTGAGAAAAAACAAACTAATTGACAGATCACGCTCAAATTCTGCGACACTATAAAGGTACACGTGCTTAATAACTATCGTAATTTTGAGATTTGTAAACTCGTATCTTTTGGCTCTTTCTGTTTCGCCAAGGCGAGTTCATGTTTTTGTTTTGGTATCTGATTCGCTCGGTATTGTTGCCATTCGGCTCGCGAAGTTTCTCAGTTCGTTACAATCATGGATGACTAGATGCGAAACTCTTTTTCTCGTGAGAGCGCTGAAAAATGTGCAGTTTGTATAACATTCGTCAGTACTGACACACGGAAGAAACATGGAATGGGTATTTTTTAAACAAAAATTGGGAAGCTTTAGTTTCCACACCACCATTGAGGTTAGTATCATATTTAATGCGCGATTGCCCTTAGCCCGTAGCCCGTATTCACCTAAAAAAACAAAAAAATAATTGGCGCGTACACTTCTGTTAGGTGTTTGGCCGAGCTCCTCCTCCTATTTGTGATGTGCGTCTTGATGTTGTTCCACAAATGGAGGGACCTACAGTTTCAAGCCGACTCCGAACGGCAGATATTTTTATGAGGAGCTTTTTCTTGGCAGAAATACACTCGGAGGTTTGCCATTGCCTGCCGAGGGGCGACCGCTATTAGAAAAATATTTTTTATTAATTTTGCTTTCACCGAGATTCGAACCAACGACCTCTCTGTGAATTCCGAATGGTAATCACGCACCAACCCATTCGGCTACGGCGGCCCGTATTCACCTACATATAATAAAAATAAGCACAATCTATGTGAAATACCTATGTACAGGGTGGGCCATGTAGCGTTTGCTTTTTGAACCACCTAGTTTTTTGAGAATGGTAACACAAATGACATGTCAAATGTGTTCATAATTTACTTAAAGGTTTGACATTTACGAAATGGGACGCTATACGCTTGAACAAAATTGGGAAATATTGAAAACCTATTTCCAAAGTGGTGAGTCTTCTTCTTCTTTTACGTCAATAAGCAAAATTGTCGGTTTTGGCGCTCAGAAAATCCACACGTTACTGTAGAGAAGCAAATGCATCCACAACGAGCCACTGTTTGGTGCGGTTTTTGGTCTGGCGGCATCATCGGGCCATTTTTTTCGAAAATGAGCGTGGAGCCGCGGTTACAGTAAATGACGAGCGTTACCGTGACATGCTCAACGAGTTGTTTCCAAAAATTGAAGAGGATGACGTGGACGACATTTGGTTTCAACAGGACGGTGCAACTTGTCACACTGCCAAGCTGTGATTTAAGCCCGTTGGACTATTTTTTGTGGGGAGCCGTTAAGGACAAATGCTATGCGAACCATCCAGAGACGATTGATGCTTTAAAACACGAAATTTAAGTTGCCATTCATGAAATTGGAGCCCAAACAATCGAAGTGCTTAAAAATTTAGTTGATCGAATGGCCTACTGTAAAGCCAGTCGTGGCAGTCATTTGAACAGTATTATTTTTATTTATAAATGAAAATGTTCAATCTTCAAAATAAAATAAAAAGTTTGAAAAAATATTGATTAGTTTTTTTTTATAGCCGATTCACAAAGCAAATTTTACATGGCCCACCCTATATATTTTATGGTATTTCCATTATAGAAAAAAATCTTATATTTTTTATTGTGAAATAACATGTTTTATTTAATCATTACCTTCTATCCTGTTTTCGTGACGAAACCTTTATATAATGTGCTGGACAGTTGAGGATTTTATAGCAACAATTTCAGCAATTTTTCGTTTTCTTTTGCCCTCTTTATAATAAAGAATAACGTCTTCCCTTTTTTCAAGTGAGGTCCGTTTTCCCATTTTAAAAAATTTAAATTTTTTCAAATTTTCTTTACAAAAAATTTTTGAGAATGACTTAAGACGCTAAGCTAAACAGTGAAAATACATTTCACCGTTATTGCATTCTCAGAGAAGATATAAAATGCACTACATCATTTAAGCTGTGAGCATATTTTGATGAGGAAACTATTTGTTTCTATATTTTTTCACCACGTTTTGTTTTTGTTATTGTTCTTTCTTCAGTGGTATATACAGTATTTTCCCTCTGCCACAATTTAGGAGAAAAGCTACTGGGTAGTGATCGCTGTTAAAACTGTTAAGTCTAGAGGACAAATCACTTCCCTAATGGCTACACCCCTCTTATTTTGAACAGAAGAGCTCTAGAAGGAGCTTCAGGAATTTACATCTCCACAATGTTAAGTGTTTCAGGAAGTGGAATCAAAATTGATCTGAATTGGTGCAGGAGGCAAATAAATCGATATCGCAGTGAAAATAATCTTAATCCTTACTTCAAAAGCAATAATGTTCAAGTTTGTTTGGATATCAATTATTTCTTGTAGTGTGTTTCTTGTACTATAGTGCTACAAGATCAGACTTATGTTTTGAAATTAACAACAGAAGTTAATTATAGTTATTAAAATAGCCGTTCATACGAGTACTTCATTGCTATAATATTAAGTAATCGGAATTTATTGTGCACATCATTTGTCAGAAGAGTCTGACACGTTTGACTTTTGAGTTAAAGAGAAAATTTTGTTCAAAGGTGGAGGTGGAGAAAAAGTGGTACTATTGAAACTGCTATAATTGATTGTGTTGGTGTTTCTTAAAAGTTTCTTAATTCAAGCAGTTATTGCCGGTTACCCCTCGGCTGGCAATGACGAACCTCCGAGAGTATTTCTGCCATGCTCCTCATAAAAATATCTGCCGTTCGGAGTCGGCTTGAAACTGTAGGTCCCTCCATTTGTGAAACAACATCAACACGCACACCACAAATAGGAGAAGCAGCTCGGCCAAACACCCAATAAAGGGTGTACGCGCCAATTATATATATATATATTCTTGTATTCTTTAGGAGGTAGTAGTATATCGCTTAAGCTTCTAAATGAATTTTCAAGATAATTACTTTCTTTGCTATATGTTTATTGGTTAAGCAGCTGCTTAGAAAAAGGTGAGTTTGGTCGTTAAAGACTTGCTGGTCTGGATACTTTTTTTTGGTTAGTATTCAATATTTATATATTGTTGCTGTCTTTGTTGATTAAAATAAATAAATAATTAGCGCCTACACTTCAGTTAGGTGTTTGGCGAACTCCAATTTTGGCGTGCGTCTTGATGTCGTTACACCAATGGAGGGACCTACAAGCCGACTCCGAACAGCAAATTGTTTTTTATGAGAAGCTTTTTCATGGCAGAAATACTTATACACTCGGAGGTTTGCATTGCCTGCCGAGGGGCGACCGCTATTAGAAAAAACTTTTTCAATCATTTTGCTGTTTGATGCACGGAGATTCGAACCTACGTGCTCCCCAATAGTAGTCACGCACCAACCCATTCGGCTACGGCGGCCGTCTGTGTTGATTCCTGTTATTGAAATAGAGGTATTTTTTGTAATAGTAGAACCTGAAGTTTCTGTGA
>JAYXIM010045772.1:0-57375 GCA_037575425.1 Anastrepha fraterculus
ATTTTCAGAACACTTATGAAAATTAAAAGACATTACTTCTGGAATAAAATGTCAAAAGATGTTGCTAAGTACGTAAAAACTTGCGAAAAATGCCAAAAAACCAAAATAACAAAGCATTTAAAAAGCCCCATGACTATAACACCAACACCTACAGGTACATTTGATACAGTTATGGTAGACACAATAGGCCCACTACCTACAACAATTAATGGCAATACTTATGCAGTCACAATAATATGCGACATGACAAAATATTTAGTCACGATACCCATCCAAGACAAAAACGCCAAGACAGTGGCGAAAGCAATATTTGAAAAGTTTATTCTTACCTACGGTCCAATGAAGACGTTCATTTCGGACATGGGTACAGAATACAAAAATTCAATACTAACAGAGCTATGTGAATTGCTAAAAATAGAGAAAATTAATTCAACTGCTTACCACCACCAAACATTAGGAGTAATAGAAAGATCACATAAAACTTTCAATCAATACATAAGATCTTACATATCGATTGACAAAAACGACTGGGATGAGTGGCTACAATACTTCACATACTGTTTTAACACCACTCCTTCTACAGTACATGACTATTGTCCGTATGAATTAGTTTTTGGAAAAACACCAAACATGTTTCAGCAGTTCAAAAATGTAGACCAAATTACTCCATTATATAACATAGATAACTACGCTAGAGAAGTAAGATTTAGGCTAGAAGTAGCACATAAAAGAGCTCGCAATATGATAGACATAGCTAAAATTAAGCAAAAAAACATTTTATGATAAAAATAGTTTAGATCACAATTTTAGCATAGGCAATTTAGTTTTACTTAGAAATGAAGTGGCCCATAAACTGGAACCCCAATATTGTGGGCCTTATACCATTAAAGCAATAGATAATAAAAATAATGTTACTATAGTCGATAAATTATCTTTAAAGGAACAAATAGTTCACAAAAATAGGCTTAAGATTTATCAACAATAAGTAGTTTTAAAGACCGGTCTAAACTTAGAAAATTAATACAATATATCCATATAAATAAAATTAAGAATACTCTTATGTACATATTTTATTTTAACAATTCAATGTAAAAGAATGTTCATACAAAAAAAAAGTTGTATGAGCATTCTTCCGAAGAATGGAGGTGTAGTATGATTATAAGTCGGATATGCCTTAACATTAATATTCATAAAAACATTTTGTTTTGGCTTTTATTTTATTGTCCACTCATGCATTCACTGTGCTGTGCCGTTTAAATAAAGTATCATATTTCTTAAAAGGTTCATTACTCTTGAAAGTAAACGCAAATATATGTAGCTAACGTAATTATTATATGCGCGGCGCGTGAATGCTAGAATCATATTACACAAGTAAACACCGAAAAGTTGTTGTTGGCTTGCATTGATAAAAATTACTATAAAAACTCTTGTACTTAGTATGTAAGACACAATAAAGAAAATAATCGTTCGCCAAGCTGGATGGCTAGCTTGGAACGATAAACAAATAAACATATTTAACTTCAATAAATATTCTTTCATTACAGCAGGCTAATCACCTTCCCTGTCAGAAATCAAATAGATTAACGCAACCAACGCAAGACAAGTCTTGTCGAGGCCCTATGCTCCCGAGAGGAGTGAAAAAGGAAAAAAAAAATCTTGAAACTGAATTTAATTGTGGTGATTAATCAAACTTTAATACCAAAATCCGCTAATGATTTGCCCCTGAAGGTGAAATTGTAAAAGGTTCCTAAGGGTTATGGGTGGCTTTCGCCGTGCCTTTGATAGTGAATTACTCACAATTTTAGTACTTTTAGATTTCTCTGAAGCTTTCAATACTGTAAACGATGATATTCTGCTCTTGAAACTACAATACGATTTAAGGTTTCGCTCAACATCAGTTAAATTCATGAAAAACTATCTGTCGATAATATTAGTTCGGGAAAAAGAAATTCATTATTTTCTCGGTAGATGGCTGTAGTCACTGATTTCTCGTAAGGTATCTAACAAACGATTTAAAGTTTATACTCGTTCTAAAAGTAATAATACACTAGTAATGCAACTAGTAATGCAACTGTTGCTCGCACACTTAGAGACTTTAATTCACTATCCAATTCCAGCCTGCTTGATATCGCTTTATCTACCTGTAGATCTAACTTTGTAAAAAAATTAAATTTAGTTGCTTAACTGTATAGATTTATTTATAATTATTTGCTTTATTTATATTGACAGCTAATATTATAGTTCCAAATTTGTTTTTTTTCCTTAGATTTTTGTCTAGCCTTTAAGGTAATTTGTATCGGAGGTTATTAAAAAAAAATAATTTTTATTTATCTATCGGCTGTCTTTTTCAGAAATTGAACTTTCTTCACTACTTGTAATCCGGCACGCACAATGCCATTGTTCCAAAATATAAAATATTACAGGCCTAGATTAATTTTTCTTATTTCTATTAGGCTGTACCAATTAAATTTATTAAATCTATTAGATTGTTTAAAACGGCAGTTACCAACCTCCCTTTCCCCACCTCTTCCTATTTGCCTATTCTCTAGTATATTACATTTTTGTTATTGTTAGTTTTTGCGAAACTTTTGTAAGTGTCAATTCAAGTTAATTTTTGTAATTCAGTTGTCAAATACGTACATTGAAAATACTTCATGTTTTACCGTACTTTTCGAAATAAATAAATCAAAATGTACTTGAAGCATACTCGTATACACGCATACATGCATAAGTGATCACGGGGTATTTCAAAAGTGACGCCAAGATGTCAAAATTGAATAATTCCTATAGTTTCATGTCATCTTTGACATTTGTTTAGGGGGTATTCTAGTGTAGATGCATAAATTTGAGGTGTTTTTTCGGCTGCTATAAATAAAAAATATTTTTATTATCCATTTTTTAATAAGATATTTATTAATGTTTTAAAAATACATTAAAATAATTCAAAATCTCAAAAAACGAAAAACTCAAAAAGTTATAAGTTGTTGAAGTGGGCGAGCTAACAAAAAATGTCGCGCCACACCTACCACGACTACAAGCGTTCTAATAATGTGAAACAAATAAATAAAAAAGATTATTAATCCTGCTGAATGCTGCTATCATACTCACAACAAAACAGTCGAAAAAAATTTAAATTTGTTTGGCCAAATTACGGCTGCCCGAAAAATTTATAAATTTATTTACTAATTTTTGATACTTTTCGGAATTTTTTAAAAATAGTAAAAATTTGATTTTATTAATAATAATAGTAAGTATAATAGAGAAGGCTCACACCACACTTCAAGTAAATCGTTTAAGTAGAACCTGAGAAATCAAGGTAAGCATTTTGAAATATTATATATAACGGGGGATTTTTTAACATTCAATTATATACGTTTTATTTCATCTTGAAAACCTAACCTCTAAAAAAAACACCCTATTTATTGACTTCGGTGCGTTCGAAAAGTCTGGGAATTTTAGCTATTTACTGAATTTAGCGCCCGCGCACAAATGGTTGAATGGGTATCATTTTTAAAACATAATGGCAAACCCTTATCTTTATAATAAAGCTAAATTCTTGGTCATAACATTAAATTATATACGTTTTATTTCATCTTGAAAACCAAACCTCTAAAAAAAACACCCTATATCTTTTTTAACAGTCAGACATCTTCAGTTTGGTCTATAATTTAACCAAGAATCATCTTACAAACGAACAACGCTTGCAAATCATTGAATTTTATTATAAAAATGCGTGTTCTGTTAAGAAATTTTATCGCGCGCTTCTTCCATTTTATGGTCAGTTTAATCGACCCACTGAAGCGGCTATTCGAGCTATTGTGACTAAATTTAGGACCAAATTTATATTATTGGACATCAAACCACCAATACGCTTACGTAGAGTGCGAACTGAAGAAAATATCGCAGCTGTATCGGCCAGTGTTAATGATGACCATCAATTATCGATCATTTTTCTGAATTTTGCGTGTGTTTTTTTTAAAAACTTGCCTATAGCTCTTAAAAAATCACCCTCTAGTTTCGAGAAAACCGGGTTTAAAGTTTTGTGTGCAATTACGCCCTGTGGCGTTACAGCCGAGCCAATTAGAAGTCGCGACACTAAAATAGCTATATCTCTGGAAATAATTAAAATTTTAACAAATGCTTTTAAGGACGTATTCTTGAAAGATTAAGATTTGAGAATATCAAAAAAAAAACGAGTTTTTCCAATTTCTACACTAGAATACCCCCTTAATTAGACAGATGTACAATTTTGCACGATAAAACAACGCGTTGAAAATATTGAAATTTTTTTGGTGGAAATAATCGTCATTCGGACAAATCAAAGATTAGTGAAAAAATTTCAAGAAATTGGTTCTGTCGAGCATCACAAACTGGACATTCGGCTGAGAACGACACTACTGTAGCGCAAAGTGTTGCTGAAAAACCTTAAATATATGATACATAACTAAATCTCGACGTTCTCAACAATTAAACTTTCATGAATTCACAATTTGGCGTATTTTACCTGTAGACGTGCTCATGGTAGGCATTTAAAATAGAATAGAAATATTGAAACCTGAAAGAATCTAATTTTTTACCTGTTTTATTTGAAAACAACAACTAAGGGCCCCTTTTGAAATACCCTTTATATACATATGTATGATATAAAAGCTACATACTGCGATGGCTAAAATTTTATCAGCCAATCAACGAAATAAGTGCATAGTGTAATCAGCCGGCAAATGAGCTAAGCCATATTCCGCTGCATACACAGAAGTAGTTTTCAATTTAATTATTTTCTAATGGCAATTTATCATTAGTTATTAACGTTGGGCATCGTTGATCCGACAAGCAGACGAGCAAAGCTGGCAGATGATTTATGAAGTCGGATTCCGGTGGCTTAACTTTTGTGTTTGAATTTCACAGATTAGTTGACAAAAGGTGGTGCGAAAAATAAAACTAAATTAAAATTAGGTCATTTCCTAATGAATATTTGTATCTGCTATAGCAAGGATTTATTGCTAATTGATAATTTTAAATTGAAAAATTTAAGCTTATTGACAGTAACGGCCGCCATAGCCGAATAGGTTGGTGCGTGACTACCATTCGGAATTTAGAGAGAACGTAGGTTCGAATCTCGGTGAAACACCAAAATTAACAAAAAGTTTTTTCTAATCGCGGTCGCCCCTCGGCAGGCAATGGCAAACCTCCGAGTGTATTTCTGGCATGAAAAAGCTCCTCAAAAAAATATCTGCCGTTTGGAGTCGGCTTGAAACTGTAGGTCCCTCCATTTGTGGAACAACATCAAGACGCACGCCATCAAAGAGCCTGGCCAAGCACCCACAACAAGGGTGTAGGCGCCAATTATATATTTATATTATATATAAATAAGTTAAAAGATATATTTCAAATTACTCTAGTGGATTTGAATAATATTTTATAAGCCATTTACTATGTGTAAACAATTTAATACCTTTAAAGGGCCTCGCTCTGGGGAGGGGTAAAAGAAAGGATTTTCCAATAACAGATGTTACAGTTGAATGGATTGCGCTATCGAGAGATGATTACCTATTTTTTATGGCCGGAATTGGATGGTATTGATCTGGACATCGTTCATTTTCAACAAGACGGCGCTACGTGCCACACAAGCAAAGAAACCATTGATCTTTTACAGGAAAAATTTCCCTTCTGTTCGTCTGATGTTACAAGTTCTAACTTCGATTGTCTATAAATTTGTTTGATTCTAAACATTAACAGCCAGCCGAAATTAAGTTTTACTAAAATGTGCGCTGACATATAAAGTGCGGCCCGAAACGAATTTACCTCCTCTTTTTTTAACTTGCAGTAAAAGTAAGCAAAGATAAGTTTAATTTGCCAAAACGATAAAACAATTGAAGAGGGGAGAGAAAATCTGATGTTCGTAGCATAAAAAAATCTGTCAATTGCAAAAAGGAAACGATACGAAGTGAAACATGTTGTTACCTAAATTTAAACTGCTTTGTTGCGAGAAATAAAATTTATTTTCATACTGCTAGAATCTAAATATGTACGCTCCATCCATAGAAATGCCGGTGGCATACATACAAATTTTGAGTTTTTTTTATTCCGCTGTTGTTAGAATATTTATATCGGGGTTTTTTAAGAGCTTGAAAACTTAAAATGTATGCAACTTAAAACACGCAAAACAGAAGTATCTTTGGAATGAATATTTTTTATTATAGTCTGGGAGATAATTTCATGCAATTTTTTTTTTTTTTTAGAATATGATATGCGGCATAGGTATATCCGTCGCGGCTATGTGTTACATGGTCTTCGAATTTGATTAGTACAATTTTTGACTACTTTTCCTAATAAATCGGGCCGTAAGGCGTCAATGGCGGCTTGAATATTGTAATAAATCGATTACCTAGCACCCTGTGCAAGTTGTGTCGTCTTGTTGGAACAAAATGTCGTCAATGTTTAGCTGATAAATTTTTGGAAGCAAAAAGTCAGTCAGCATGGCTCGATAGCGCACGCTATTTACAATAACGTCAGCTCATTCATCATTTTGAAGGAAATAACGACCGATAATGCCGCCAGTGCTTTGCGAACTTCACGACCAGATTTTTTTTTCAAAGTTATTGTCTACAATTTGGAAACGACTTACCAAACCTTACTGAATAGAAGTGCCATTACAGTTTGTCATTCTCAGATGTCAAAGCATAGTTATCGATACCGATGTAACTAAATGGACACCCGATATATCTGCATATGCATATATTTACGAGTATACTCGTATACTAACAAAATTGCTGAGGTTAAGTTTGATCAAATTCCAACCACCAGAGGTCAGCCCCAGCCGCCAAATAAAATTACCAGCTTTCGCAACCCGTCAGCTTTCCCCTCTGTGCTCAATAAATTTTTAAATATTCCCATTGGCCAACTGAGCTGCTTCTGGTGGCTAATAACCACTGGCTATTGGTTGCTGGGTCAGTTTGTTGAATGCATTTAAGTAACGCTACTGAAATTGTTATTGTCAAATTTAATTGTTGTAAAAACTTTTTGTTTTTGTTACCTTACGGTTGAAATGGCTTTTGTTGGTTGACAGCTGATCGCTTTTTTCACTGTCGTCGGCAATGCATACAGCCATACATACATTTTTGTTATGCAGGTTCGACTGTTTGCTCATGGAAAAACGGTAGTGGTAAAAGCAGAGGTTTTAAAGTTGAGTTCGGCCAAAACTACGAATCACAACTTGAATTAATTGAATTTTTATTAATGGTGCATGCAAAATAATCGTCACATTCTTTCATTCACATTCATACATATTTGCCATTTATTACAAATTGAAATAAATATATTCATTCAAAAATCAATACTGAAAATATTTATATATGTAGTTGCAAAAGTGCGTAGTGTAACGGTAAATATATTTCAACTTTTTTTTCAATAATTTGGTTAGCTCAAAAAGGACTAAGCTAAGCATTCATAACGGGTATTTCAAGTTCTCGATTTGTTTTATTGCTCAATTTTGACCGCTTTAGCAGGTGGAAGGCATCATCTTTCACAATCCACTAGAAATTGATACGATTTCATTTCCTAACTGTAAAAAAATAATTCATATCCACCATGAAAATAGTGAATAGGTGCAAACTGAATTTCACAAAATTGTGGATATTTTCATTAGTCCCACATAGCGCGGAATAAGTGAGTAAAACGAAAAGTTTAAATGGAATGGTTTAGCACGTAACATAAAAACCTACGTGTGTGTTTATCCATTGAATGAGTAATAAGTTAGAGTCACTCAACTTTTGGCCATCAATATGCCCGTTGCGGTTGGAAGAAAGTGGTTATTTGAAATCGTATTTGTTAAGCAATCCGAATTCTCCAGATAGCCTAATAAAATTTCAGATCAGGCCGTTTTAATGATTCGAATTTAGGTATTTTTGTCTTCAAATTGTTGTCCATTCTCATGAACCTTACGAGCAAACCATACCCACAGATCTTCAATAATGTTGCGATCTGGCGAATATGGTGGCCATGCAAAAGTTTCAACGTTATGGGACGCAATCCAAGTTTTGACGACACTTGAGGTGTGTATAGGTCAAGTATGTGCATTACCCTGTTGCAAGATCCAATTATTAGGCGCAAATGTTTCACAAATCTCGGAAAAATATGATTCCAACAGAGCCTTATAGCTACAATTTTCAATTCGAACGCGCCATAGCAGGATATTGCTCCCTTTACCATAACACCACCTTCACAGCTGTCATATCGACTTAAGCACCTTCGGGTGAATGCAGACAATATGGGGGAGTTTGCAAATCTCTAGGCGCACTAAACTACGAATATTCGGGACATGCGTGGAGTCCGTATTGTTGTACGGAAGCGAAACATGGCTGGTCTCTAACACCATCACACAGAGGCTACAATCCTTCATCAAGAAATGACTCCACATCATCTGCAGAATATTCTGGCCAAGCACCATCAGTAATGACACACTGTGGAGATTAACGAACGAGGAACCCATCCTTAGGCAAATCAAACGCAGAAAGTGTTGATGGATAGGTCACACATTGAGAAAACCACCAGATAGCATCACGAGAATGACATTGAACTGGAACCCGCAACGGAGCAGAGGTCGCGGAGGACCAAAAACACTTGGAGATGGTCGATGCTGCGCGAACTACCAGATGCTGACGGTGCAAAAACAACAGCACAGATCCGTGTATGATGGAAGAGTCTTGACGAGGCCCTATGCTCCCGAGAGGAACAAGGAAAAACAAAATGGACTGGCCCATCCAGATTGAACTTTTTTCATCACTAATTACTGCAATAATTTTTGCCATTCACAGGACTGTTTATTTGTAACAGAACTCCAAGCCAATTGAGGTGCCGCTTTTTGCGAAAATTATTCAAAGATGTTTTTTTTGTAATTTTGTATGCTTCAGATGTAGCGCTTTTCGAATAGCCCTTCGTACGGTAGATCTGTTGGCTGCAACAATTGTCATTTCTTTCTTTTACTGTTGAAAGGGCGAAATTTGATGCAATTATAAGGATTATGTGAATCATAATCAATAATGAAAAACATTAACCCAATTGCCTGTATTCTGGCTATCTAATAAGAAAGCTTGGATGACTAAAGATTTATTTAAAGATTGGTTTTATAATTGTTTTATTCCGGCAGTGGAAACGTATACGATGGAAAAATTTGTATTTCAAAGTTTTATTGATTATTGATAACACTGGTTGCCACAACATAGAACTGTATCACCCAAATGTGAAAATTGTCTTCCTTCCTCCTAACTACACGTCTTTAATACAATCTTTGGACCAAGGAATCATTCAAACTTTACAAATGTATGTACCACACACAACCAACCATTTTCGGCAGATTGAAAAATAGTGAAAACCAAATTCTTACTCAAGTGTGGATTTAATTTTCTATTTTAGTCTGTAATAGCACCGTGTCATCGGTTTGCGCAGAAATTAAACCATTAACGATTCATGCGTGTTGGAAACCTCTTTTACCTCAAATGGTTCAAGCAATACAAGACGATTCTACAATTTCACTCCCAGTTACAGAAATTGTGAACATTGCTTCTCCTGTAAACGATGAAGAATTTGCAATAAACCATCAGGATGTAAGAGAACTAGTACTCAAGGAAGAAACTTTAGATGAAGACGAACTGATGGAATTCATTGATGCACCCAGGTCAAATGCATTGGTAAACGAAAATAAGGAAAACAAATGGGTGCCAAATCTCGATTTACAAGATGGGGAAAAAAGGGTTAAATTTGGCTAAATAATTAGAACTTCATTTCATTCAAACTGATCAGTCAACGGTGCACAGCGTTAAAAGAGTTAAGAAACTGCTTAGCTTTCTATAGAGAGGTCTTAGTGCAGTTAGCACTAACAAGCACTAAATAAGCAAGTTACAATTGAAAACCAATGTGAAGATGAACCAAGTGAGGAAGGCATTTTACCCATTAAAAGAAGACTAGTTAGGCGACTCATACCTGACAATGAAGATGAGTGTTGAAAGATTACATAATTTAATATTTGTCTTGTTTTTGTTGGAAAACAGTTTTTAGTTTACTTTTTGTTTCATTTTTTTAATCATTTTTCTTTTAATTCAATTCAACAAAAATAATTGAGAATTTATATTGCCTTTTGTATTTATTGGTCACCATATAACGCGGTACGAATGATGTGATTTGTACTAAAATTTGATTTTCTTATAGTCGTGTTTCCATACAACACGGTAGACGGTTTCCATAGAACGCGCCACGAATTAGCCTGGTTTGTACGGTTAAATCCAAGTTTCTTATAGCGCGGTTTCTAAAGGGTGGTTAAATTTCAAGGCCCGATGTTGAATGTGAACCACACCTAAACGTCAACGACATCGTTGGACTTCTTTCTTTGGGGTTATTGGAAAGAAAAGGTGTACGTTAATAAGCCAACAACAATTCAAGAGCTAAATGATGAGGTAATTCGGCTTATTTTATATATTATATTAGCATAATAAAGAGAAATGAAAATAATTTCTTAAAAAAATTGTATTTTATTTAAAATCAACACCGGGCCTTGAAACTTAACCACCCTATAGATAAGGAACTATTTGCATTTGGTGGTCCTTGGAGGTCTGCCGCCGAGACCGCAGCGGCCATTTGGCCAATATTTTGTTCCATGCATAATTGAGCCATATCAGTATAATCATAATAGAGAGAAATGACAACAATTTCCTAAAAAAATTGTATTTTATTCAAAATCAGCGCCGGCCTTTAAAATTTAACCACCCTTTATATAACGCGGTACGCACTTACCGCGTTATAGGATAGTTGGATGTATTTTGGCGCATGTTTATTTATGAGCAAAGTGCAGCCTCTACTTGAATTATCAGAAATCCGTGTGTTACTAGATCAATTACGGCTGTTTCAATAACCATTTTATTTCATATATAAGTTCGCATGTGTATGTACATATTCCATACAAATTATCGCCTCTAATTATGTGAACCGTAATTATGTGTGTAATTAGAAATAATAATAATAATGCTTATATAGAAAGTAAAAATTAAAATACTTGCGTTAGACAGAGAGACTAGACGCAGTTTGTTAAGCAAAGCGCGGTATTTGCCAACGTTGATTTTCTTAGATGGACTTTGCATTTATCTGCATGCAATTGGCCAAATTTTAGCGTCAATACTCGTAACATTTGCCTTCTCGCATTTTCCATTGCAAGAAAAAAATCCTTGCGTAATGACTTAGTAGCGGTGATAAGCTTTTAACGTCCTATACCTATTTGTTGTGCATGAAGCATTTTTCATTGTATTTTATTACCAATAAAATAGAACATTTCACACCCATGAGCGGTAAAATGTAATGTTTAAATTAAAATAATTACAAAAAAGTACGTTGGTATAAATATGCTGTTATTGCTAATTATAAAATAATTTAAAACTCTTTATATGTGTGAAATGGTTTATATCAGCGCATTGTCGTGTATTTAATGCGTAAATTTAGCAATGCGTAATGTGGAAGCAAAAACAAATATTAATGACATGAAAATAATACGAAAATGAGAAAATTTTATTCACTATGTCCCCCATTTAAAAGTAAACATCGCGTCGCCTGAAAAAATAAAGTTATTTACATTTTTATACCAATCAAAAATCAGCAAAGAATCACAAATTTTAATACATAATTATTGCAATGGTTATTTAAAAAAAGTGTATCATTTTGGTGCAGAGTATTTAATTACGTATGACTATGAGCAACATATGTACATACACATACGAACTTATATGTATATGTGTATACGTACATGCTTATAAATGCACGTATTTAAGCCATTTATAAATGGGTGTTTTTTAGAGCGAAATAGCCATTTGAGTTTCTACTAGATAAAACACAATGAATAAATGAAATTTCGGTATTTTTGATTCGCTATATTAAGGTTCGCTATATTACTAAGTGATGCCTAGATGCCAGTAGTGAATAATTACTAGACCTTTTTTATGTCATTTTTGACATTTGCCATGTAGACGGACCTATAATTCTCGTCGATAGAACAAGGCAATAAATTTACTGAAACTTATTATTAAAATAGTCGATCTTTAAGACTAACATATCGCAAAACTCGTTATTTTTTTGGTGGTAAAAATCGTCTGCATGAGTCGAAAATTCAAAGCTTGGTGAAAAATTTTAAGAAACTGATTCTATCGACCAAAAACTGGATAAGGGGTTAGCGCTAGTCAGAAATTTCAAAAAAAAATATATTTGTTTTTACTTTTTCTTAAAGTATAATATCTTGAAAATATTGTGTGAAAATTTGAATTGAGTCCAAGCAAATACTTTTCAAGTTATTCAATAATTAACAAAGGGCGCTCGGCAAAAACAAACAAAAAATAAAACTTTAAATGCGTTTTTCTCAAAACTATGTTTTTTGAACTGGTGATCACTGTGATCGAAGGATTTATTTTTTTCAAAGATTTTTAGATGAATTTCCAAGGACTTGTGATGATCACCGCACGGGACTTCTGGAGATACGGGCTCTACACAAACAGCAATAACTTTTACAATTATTATTTTTTTTGTGAAATGTTGCTAAAGTCAGGTCGAATCATAGTGTATTAATTCTATGTTTTTATATTTGTAATATAAAGCAATTAACTAGTAAAGACAAAAACTACTGAAAATCATCATTTTTTCGGGCCTCTGACTACCCCTAACCCCATAATAATCTGTTGATAATATTGCTGCTGTAGCGCAAAGTGTTGCTGAACAACCTTAAACATCGATATCTCGACGTTCTTAACAACGAGGCATTCATGAATTGACTGTTCGACTTTTTCGTGGATTGTCCTTATAGAAGCATGGTGGACTTTTAAATGATATAATTTTTCACATATAATTGTTAAGAGCTGTACTTTGAATGGAAAAAGTGAAATCTGAAAGGATCTTAATTTTTACCTGTTACATCTACGCTCGCCATTTGAATATCCTTTATTTCAGGCGTAAAAGTTACTATTTCCACCAAATTATTTGATTGTCTGTTTCCTAGATGCGTCTTTCGATAGGCTCTTTACAATAGGCTGTGTGAATAAAAAGGTAATTCAATCAAATAGTGGCAAATTTGAAATGTAAACTTCCTTTGAGATGAACAAAAACTTCAATTAAAGCTAGTGCTAAGTGTTGGCTGCTAAAAGGGTTGTAACATAAAAGCTGATGCATACTTAAAATTACTAGCTTACATTTTGACCTTTACAAGCATAAGAAGATTTTGTTACGCTGTATTATTCGTAAAAAAAGCGCGTATATGTTTATTTTTATTTAAATATTTTTAAATATGCCTTCGTTTATGATAGCTCGCCAGAGTTCTCTGGAGCACATTCTCATTCAACCGATTATTAAAATTTATATAGATTTCGCAAAGAAAACGTTAAAGAGACGAAAACGAAGGAGCATCGCATGTATGGATTAAATTTCCGGCAAGTACCGCATTAATTAAAGTTGCTCAGAATAGTGGACATTACGACATGACCGCTCGCGCAGCAATATATTTCACTATCGAGTAATTTAAGTGCGCGTATGTACGTATGCACATTTCCTTCAGTACGCTTTGCTTAGTGTCCAGGCGAAGGCAATATCGACACGCGTTGCGTGGGACTGTGCATCGTCTACTCTTTGTTTTTACTCTACATATGAGCAAAACCGTCGTTGCTCGTCCCTAACAAGACGCGATGATTTGCCTTTCCTCTTCTCATACTTCTAACTCCATAAAAAAGAGGCACACACAAATATTTGAGTGGATATGGGGTGCTAGTACTGGCAAAATAATTTTTGTTCGAAATTGTAACTCTATGCAATCCAAAACAACAAAACCATGCCCTCGTCACTAATAGCGCAAAAATGTATGAGTTTAATGTAAATAAGAAGCTTTGATATTTTTAAATAGTGGCAATTCATAAACGATTTCTGTCAGCTAGTTTAACAGTAACATTTCTTATGCTTTTTCAGAAATTTTCACTTCCTCTCTTTAGTATTAGCAAATAGTTATTCATACTTTTTTAGCTATGCTAATACTGAAAATTTTAAGTTTTTAGATATGACGAAAAATGTGGGATCATCAAATTTGGTATTGCCATCGTACACTTTAACATTTTTAATATTTATTGACACCGAACGTTTTACCACAAAAGGACACTTTGTGCTGATTGCAGGACTTGAACCATTTATCTTGATAAAAATAAATACAAAGTAGAATTATAATGGCAAGATTTGATGTGACTTTTTACGATTTATGACTGGTATTAAAACCAGGCGGCCGCCGTAGCCGAATGGGTTGGTGCGTGACTACCATTCGGGTTGACATAGAGAATCTCGGTGAACCACCAAAATTAAGTAAACCATTTTTATAATAGCGGTCGCCCTTCGGCAGGCAAACCTCCTAGTGTATTTCTGCCATGAAAAAGCTCCTCATAAAAATATCTGCCGTTCGGAGTCGGCTTGAAACTGTAGGTCCCTCCAATTGTGGAACAACCTCAAGACGCACACCACAAATAGGAGGAGGATCTCGGCCGACACATTTAAAAACTTCATTTGTGGTAGCTTTGGTTTGTAGACTTTTCGAAAGTGACGTTTTTTCGTAGAATTGAACCAAAGTGGTGAAGCCTGACAGAGCATGATGCACGAATATTAAGGCAAAATATGGTATTGTTAGTGAGTCTATCTACTATATATATGATTTATAACATCGAATTGGTGAGTCTACCCTCACGCGGTCCTGATTTCTTAGCCAATAATAAAAATGGCATATTGTTAAAAACCTTTGGTATTGAAAGCTTATCCTTAATGGTAGCGTTTGCTTTATCTTCAGCTGCTAAGCAACTTATACGCATTATTTTCCCGATCATAAATAATACCAGATAGCGCATTGCCGGGTTAAATCGATAGTTATGAAAAATCGATATGTATGTACTCCACGAAAATATTTCATTGAACACTCACTTGGATTTATGGTGCTTACTTGAATTTCCACAATTTCTATATGCGGCTCAGATGCGCTCTCAAGTCGTTTTCAAACTGTAATTTGCCAGAGGGCACTAACTAGAAATACCAAAAAAAAAATTACATTTGATGTATTTATCTAGATGCAAAAAAAACACCCCTTATTTGTTTGGAGTACAGCTGAGGGTGGGCGGCGACATATGCATGGCGTGTCATACATTCGTATTAAAACAAATTGTAATCCAGTTTTAATTATAAGTTTGTTGATGATTTTTATCACAACATTATGGCAAAAATTGTAAAGAGCAAACATTAAATAATTTGATTCGAAAATTAAAATAATAAAGGATGTTCATGTCATGGCACACAAGCACAAACATATGTATTACGTACACATACACATTCAGGCAAAAAGTTTGCGAGTAAGGGTCTAATTCTGTGGGATAAATAAATCTCGCATTTCAAACAAGTAAAACATTGAAAGCAATAAATATGTATACACACATTTTTTGTTTTTGAAGACAAAAAAATACGATTCAATAAACTCACAAATTGTAATACAAATACAAAAGAGAGAGAGAGAGAGTAAATATTATAGAACTACATAAAAATGGCCTTATTTTAAAATATAGAATTATTTGAAATAGGTGTGTTCACACCTTCTTTTCTACGTTTTAGTTGGCATTCGATACTTTTTAGCTGTGAAAGCTCTTTCTGACTTTTTTGTTGATTTTATTTTTCTGTGACCTAAATTCGAAGCAATCAAATAATGTTTCGGGAAATTTTTTAATTATGAATGGTCTACTCATAAATTATCCTCAGTTTCGCGGCAAATTTCACGTGTTAACAAGTGTGGTTAAAGTGCAAGTGAGTTTTACGAATTGCTGAAGAAACTTAATATTTCGAGAATGCTTGTTTACCGCACGATCTATAGTTTTTCCCAGACAGGAAAAGAAGTGATCGCCCTCGCGTGGTTCAATCCAGGGCAGCCATAAAAGCCGTTCGAAAAATAATTCGCAGAAATCCCCTTAGAAAGCAGAAAATCACGCCCAGAGAAATGAAAGAATGAATTAAATTCGACAGACGAAGGGAAAATTTTTACTGTTGAAGATGTTTTTAATAAGTTAAACCACAAAATCTATGATAAAACTACTAAAGACGAAACAAAAGTTTTGCAAGGGTTCAGCAAGGCAACCAGCCAGCCTCCGTAATGGTTTGGTGGGGACTATCTGCGAAGAAGAGGTTAAAATCGGGGCAAGAATGTACTAGGAGGATGCCTTAGAAGGCGTGGCGAGGCAGTTGAGCAGTACTCTTTTCAATGGAGAGCGTAGGATCTTTCAGCAGGATTCCGCTTCAGGCCACAAGCCAAAAACCACCCAACACTGGCTAAAAACAATACATCTGAGTTCAAAGCCACAGAAGATTGGCCTCTGGAAGCGAAGATCTAATCCATTGGACAACACTTTGTGCTCATAATTGGAGAACGTGGCCTGTTGACGTTGCCATTGACTCACCACAAAGATTTCGTGTAAGCAAATTTTTTTATGAGGAGCTTTTTCATGGCAGAAATACACTCGGAGGTTTGCCATTGCCTGCCGAGGGGCGACCGCTATTAGAACATTTTTTGTATTAATTTTGTTTTCACCGAGATTCGAACCAACGTTCTCTCTGTGAATTCCGAATGGTAATCACGCACCAACCCATTCGGCTACGGCGGCCGCCAAAAATTTTACGTACAATAATAATGTCCGACAGGTACACAAAATATGATGTCATCCATACAACGTTCAATATACCCTTGATCGGCGAAGATATAAAAGCGATATCAACAAGATATTTTAACGAAATAAACCAGCACAAAAAAAATAAGTCAGTATACTCTCTCAACTTGAAAGATGAACTTTACGACGTCTGAAGAGAAACCGACCAATTGAGGAAACAAAAAATCGGTTAACCCGGCGCGGTAACGCTCACCATTCACCGATGGTAACGGTGGTTTTTTGGCCATTTTGGAAAACATTGGTACCGAACCCTACCTCACCAAAATCCGGACAACTCACTCACAAATTCGAACAATCTCTCACTGGGGACTCATCGGTTTCCCAGTGATGACGTATAGATTTTCTGGCCCTCTAAATACGACAATTCTGTTCACTGAAAAGAATGAAGAGATTATTTTTCGGTAAAATGTTTTTAATGAATGTTTGTTTATGCGAAAAGTGACCCTTTTATTGCGGGTCAATTTCAAACACATCAAGGTTATTATTTTAACTGTCGAAATGCATTTCTCCTTAACTGGCTTAAAAAAAATTGAAAAGCGCATGCAGACAGATGAAAATGTACAATTTTTTATAATTTTTATGCTTTTATAAAAATCTGTAAACATATGTACAGGGTAGGCCATTTACAGCGGGCCCATTTGTTTCTGAAAAAAAACATTGAAAAAAACATTTTTTTTTGTGTTGATATGAAAAATCATTTATTTTGATTCAAGGAGATTTGTTCCAGCTAGTTTTTGAAAATGATATCCTTCAAATGTTTGCCTCTGGCCTTGATGGCCAAATGTGTCCTTTTTTCGGCGTTTTCCATCGTTTTGGCCAATATTTCGGCCGGTATGGCGGCGATTTCGCGTCGGATATTGTTTTTAAGTTGAGTTAGAGTCCTTGGCTTGTTGATGTATACCTTGGATTTCAGATAACCCCACAAATAAAAGTCCGGTGGCGTCAAATCTGGTGATCTCGGTGGCCACGGAAAATCACCATTTTTCGAAATCAACCTTCCAGGGAACAATGGCTTCAAAAAATCGATTGTAGCGTTTAATTTTTGTGCCATTTGAATTTTGTACGGAAACATTTTCAAATCGATGCGAATTATGCGCCTGAGTGTTGTCCTGGCGATGCCTAATTCCTGAGAACGACGATAACTCGATGTTCGCGGAGCCTCCTCAACACTGGCTCGTACAGCCTCGATATTTTCAGCAGAACGTCGTGTACGTTATCTGGATGCGTGGCTGGTATTGCTGAGACTACCGTGGTTAATAAATTTTGCGTATAAACGCTGTAAAGTGCTTTTGGATGGCGCACTTTTAACTTTATTTTTTTTTTAAACGCACGTTGAGTTTTCACAATTGAGAAGTTATTTTGGATGTAAAGCTGAATTATTTCAGCGCGTTCTTTTGGAGCTTACTGCTCCATGGTAAAAATTGTCTTGGACTGACGCTTCCAAGGCGCTATGTCATTAGTCGATCTGACGTTCCTGTCAAAAGTTATAGGGTTGCCCGATGGGCCCGCTTTAAATGGCCTACCCTGTATTTAAGGAAACAAATTCCAAAAAAGAAATGTTCATACCTTTTGGGATATCCTTCATATCTGTCATATTTTTCTGCCCCTACGACATACTTTTATAGACTTATAATAATTTTTTTGAATTTTAGATCCTAATAGAAACTTTGAAAAACTTTGAAACTCATCAATTCAAATCCTGACGTGTTAGATAAAATACCAAAAATCTACAATTATCATAGATGTGCTCTAATACGTCTAAGTGTGAGCGTTACGACAATAATTATGAGTTAAAATAGTAATAGTATTAATAATACTAAAATAGATGAAGCAGACTTATATTTTGTATTTCAAAAATTAGCACCCCAAACTCATGTGATTTGCCAAAACTTCCTTTTTTTTTTTGTTAAGTTGAAAAACGCATTTTTTTTCTATTTTAGTTTACATTTTCCCTCTGCCGCACCTATTAACTTTTGAAATACAAAACGCGCGTCGACATTAAGTAACCTTGGTACGAACAGCGTAATGTACATTACGTCCTTGGAAATTGTCATTGCCTTTACGTTTAGTAACTTCACTAAAATCTACACCTCAACGACTCCTGAGCTGACATACAAAAGTTGTTTTACCGTTATTTCAACATTTGCTGCTTGCATTACAAATAGGAATACCAAGAGAATGCCGCGGAAATGACAATTTAAATAATTTGCGCAAAGTGTCAAGGATCTGCATTTTTAATAGGGAGAAAATTTCAAACTTAAACATTTAATGGCCGCAAAGTATGCCGGCACGCAATATGGCATGCTCTCGAATATAATATTGACCAATGACACTGTCTCCGCCTTGGCCATTAGGTTGCACGTATCTCTATTTAAAACTCAAACGAAAAGACAAAACGAATTATTAAAAAGTAAAATGATATAAGTAAACTTAGAAGTTAGTCTTTCTTAGAAGCAAAACAAAGTTAGTGACAAAGTATTTGTTTGAGTTTGCAGGTGACTGACTGACTGAAAATAAAGCACGCAACGCAGCAGGAAATTTGCTTAGAAAGAGGTTCGTAACACCTTGACAAAAAAGTTCCCGGAATATACGAGGTGTGTTCAAAAAGTATCGCGAAGTTTGTGTTTTTTAAAAAATTATTTATTTATTCATTAATATCTATTTTGTTCCCTTCAAAGTAATTCCCATGAGATATCATGCACTTGTGCCAACGTTTTTTCCAATCTTCGAAGCACTTCAAAAAATCATTTTTTTATCTTGTTCAGATCCTCCTTCGATGCTGTCTTTATCTCGTCAATCGTAGCGTAGCGTCGTCCTTTCATAGGCCTCTTCAGTTTCGGGAACAAGAAAAAGTCTCAAGGGGCCAGATCTGCGGAATACGGTGGCTGTGACATCATTAGTGTGTTGTTTTTGGACAAAAAATCGCTCACAAGCAATGATGTGTGAGCAGGGGTGTTATCGTGATGCAAGATCCAATTTTTGATCTTCCACAAATCCGGGCGTTTCTTGCAGGTAATATTCCTTATTGACCATTTTACCCTGTGACAAGAACACATGATGCACAACGTCCTTGCTATCGAAGAAAATGGTAAGCAAAATTTTTACATTTGACCGAACTTGACGCTTTTTTCGGTCTTGGTTCCTGCGGCAGGTTACCACACATTGGTTTCCACGTCATAACCATAAACCCACGATTCGTCACCAGTTATGACCCTCTGGAGCGAATTTGGGTCGTCGCGGACAGAGTCCAACATCTCATTAGCAAATTGAGCAATTTTGGTACGAATTTTGCGGCGACCGTCTCATGCCCAAATCATTGAAAAAAATTGAATGCCATTAGCCAATCGGTATGTCTAGGTCCTCAGCAACTTCTCGAACGGTGATTCGTCGATTGGCCAATACCATTTTCTTCACTTCATCAACTTTTTCGTCTGTTGTTGAAGTGCTCGGGCGCCCGCACGCTTTTCGACGTTCACATCTTCTCGGCCTTCTGAGAACATTTTGAGCCACCTATAAACGTTGCTTTGGCCCAAAGTAGCTTCTCCGTATGACACAGTCAATATTCGGAATGTATCCGCGCACTTAATTTCGTTTTTCACACAAAATTTGATACAGGTTCTTTGATCCATCTTTTTGAATAGGTGAAAATCGAACACGAGCCGAAACACGTGCAAGCACAGCAGCTGTCAAGAATTACCTGAACATTCCAAATGACCGAACTCGTCGACATGAGTGAGAGACGTGAGTACCAACATATCATCACAAAAAAATCGAAATTCGAACATACGTAACCTGCGAAATGCGCCATGCCTTTTGAATCCAAACTACAAGTTTATTCCTCAAAAGTCATATTATCATCTTAAAAGTGCTCGCCATCAACTGCATCTTCCCAACATTTGATCCAAGTCTCGAAACATTTCAGGAACTCTATTTTCAGTGTAGCCATCGGAGTCGTCTTCGATTATTCTATAACTTCCTTTCGGCTGTTAAAATGTGGTTACGTAATGGGTTTTTGACTTTATCAAAGAGAAAAAAATTTTAGGGTACCATATCAGGTGAATTCGATGATATTGGGTGGTAATCGTTTCGTTCTTCGTCAAAAATTTACGGATAATGGATAATTCAAGCGTTATCATGGTACAAATCCAGGAGTTGTTTTCACACAAATCCTTCCTTTTCTGGCGAATTGCTTTACGTAAAAGTCTTAAAGGGTTTTTCAATAAGGGCGGGTAGATGTTGAAATGGAATAAGATGGCGTTTGCTGTGTAACACGTAGCGCCGTCCTGCTGAAACCACATGTCGTCTAGGTCCGTATGGTTCAATATGAGCCATAAGAAATTAGTAGGGCCACCACGTCTACCGAAAAATGGGCGCAATGCGCGCAACGTTTGCGTTAATGAACACTCATTTTGATAATAAAGTTTTATCATTTGATCGTGCTGTTTAATCGTGTAACTTGCCATGATGATTTGGCATAAACAACTGAATAATAAACAAAAGATTTGACAGATGTCACCAAAACAAAACCGCGAACGCCGCTCACCAATTTTTTTTTTGTTTGGTATTGGTCTATTCAGAGACCTCAGCTTACTCGTCTAATAAGCCGACGTGTCGTCTCCTGTAATAATACCTCCAGTTTGATGAATGGCGTGTCGCATTCAGCCCGGGAATCAGTGCGAAGGCATTTTGAACCCTACTTCACCTACCAGAAAAAAAACAATTTCCTGAACCGATCCATAAGCAATGTTCAAGTCCTCTGCAATTCTCTGACGGTTAGTTCGCGATTATTGAACAACTTTTCTTCTCTTCATCACTTTATTGATGTTTTCATCAGTTCACAAGTTTGCGATGTCGAAGGCCTGCCACCACGTTCGGCATTCTCGATGGACTTTAGTTATTAATCCTTAATAATTTTTTTGTGCTAATATTTGTTCTGAAGAAAATGTATATTAATGGTGCTGTTTGTCGTTTCGGCTTAGTTGTAGTTTTCATTGAGAAAGGATTTTTACGGGGCTGGTCCCAAACACAGCAAACAACCAGGTATCCTGCAATGCTTCGCCTTCTCAGATTAGCTCGCTCTCAAATGGATGCTAGGGAATTACCCAATGGAAAATTGTGAGCTGGTTGGACCGTATGCAGAAGAATCGTCCGGGCTACTCCCAAATGAATGGTAATCAGGGACTTTCCGTCCTTGAAATCCAACGAGGAATCTTTTTTGCCAACAAGTGCTACTTTGGACAAAGTAGGTAATTGAGTAGTAAATTCCTCTCTCGACGAACAACACTAACACTCAACAAGGCTGCCATCATGCCCGTTCTATGGTATGGCACAGAAGCTTGAACGATGAACCGTCGCTTGGAGTGTTTGAGAGAAAGATTCTGCGGAAGATTTTGGACCTTTGCGCATTGGTGACGGTGAATATCGTAGGCGATCAAACGATGAGCTGTATGAGCCTTACGAGGACATACACATAGTCCGACGACTAAAGTTCCAGCGACTACGTTGGTTGGATCATGTCGTCCGAATGGATACAAACGCTCCGGCTCTGAAAGTATTCGATGCGGTACCATCTGATAATAGCAGAGTATATAGCGTTTCCAACTGGAGCACTTTTTTAAAATCGGCCAAAATCACTTAAGCGATTATTGCGCAAATTAAGTAGAAGATTTAGTTGGCTCAAAACCCTCCTCTGGCATGAGTTACAACCTGCAATTTCGCACATTAATCTTACCGTGGTGCGATCCATGGCCCACTTCTTTTCAATTTTTTGAATGTATGATTTGTGTAATTACTTTTTTAACTATATTTTGAATCTCCTAATATCATTGTACAATATAAAGGAGACAAAGTTCTGAGAATGGATTCTGGTAGAGGGGATAAAAAAAACGTTTTTTTTTATTTTACTTATTTATTTACGTCTGAATTTTATTTCAGGGAGACACGATATGCTCAACAGTTCTATAAGTATATGAAAAAGCAACGACAAATATTTTTGGAATCATTATTAACTCTCTAACTCTTAATAAATGGACAAATTCTGTCTGTAAAGAAATAAATACTTAAGCAATTTTTCCGTTTTGACCTATTTCTAGAGCTTAAGACAAATTTTGAGCTTTGGTGTAGTAATTGATTTATTGTAGAATTTTATTTTTTCACAGTAAATTTTTATCCATTATGTCATACTCATAGTGAAGTAAAAGGATCAAATGTCCTCATCGAGTCCCAGTGAATTATAATAATTTATAACTCGAGAAAACAGAGTTAGAAGTAACTTATTTCCATATAATCCTATTTATTAAGGGTAGGCTCATTCTTAAATTTATGAAAAGTTGGTTTTTCGACCTTGAGCTCAATTTTTACGGGTCAGTTCTAAATTCGGAGTATTCATAAATTCAAAAACGGCGGAATATAAAGTGAAAAACATAGCAAATTAGAGTGAATGGAATTCTTTCTGGAACATTCTATTGCTATACTTTTTTATTATGAAATGTTTCTGTGTTTTTTTTAAATTTTTTTTTTTGAGCAAAATAAACAACACAAATTTTGTTTCTCGTACCCAAAAATCTTTTTCGTGCAAAAAAATGTAACAAACAAAAACAAACCTAATTGCGCATTAATAACTGAAATTGGAGATAAGGAAACTCGAAATCTATTTTAGAACTATTCCTTCCTTTATTTTTTTCTTCAGAAATGCCATTAAAATACTTCAGTCACCGCAACAAGTTGGGTTATAGATTTTAAGAACAAATGACCCGCCCTAATTGACATACATAAATATGATATTATGAAGGACAGTAACAGCAAATGTATAAAAAATGTTATGCCTGTCATGCGAAAGTGCCATTTTAAGCGGCCTTAATTAATAGACCTCAAATTTTTTTCTCTTTGCTGTGTCAAAATATTTTAATGAAGCAATTTTACGGCCGAATGGCATAAGCGCAAAGCCGATGATATTTTGCTGCAATTGCCTCCCATGGGTTCATTTTGGAATGCCATAAACTGTGCCTTTTTGCTCTCTGTCAACTGGCTCGGCAGGCGGACAACTCTTATTTGTCACCTTTTTTAAATAAGCCCTGCTCTTTGCTCTGACTTTAGTCTTATTTTCCTCATTTGCCGGAAGCTTGCCCGCGCATAAAATATTTGCGCTAGTTTGTATGTACATATGTACGAGTATGTATTGGCTGGGCATATACGATATTACCACAACTGACATACTTTCATAAAAATTGCACTTTTTGCCGAGAATACATTTTTTTTTGTTAATACATTTATTCACACGTACCTACTATAGTCGCTCATTGTCAATTGCCGCATATTGGCTAGTTTGAGTGTGATCCCGAAATTCAAGACTGAGTCTGAAACGTAATTTAGCAAAAAAAAAAACTAATAAGTCTAGAATTTGTAGAATGAAGAGTAAAAAATTACGTAGTCACATTATGATATTAAGTGAACTTTTTTTAAAAAATGTGTCTATATCCGGTTTTAAATGCATTTTTTTTTATAAAAGCTTTTGAAAAATTAACAAATGTCATACAAAAAACAAAAACTACAGAGCTAAAATTGTTTTTTGTGGCCTTTCAGTGGGAAAGTTAAAAATTTATGATTAAATACAATATAATTTACTTTAGATAAATAAATGATTTTCTCGTACACTTCTGTTAAGTGTTTGGCCGAGCCTATCTCCTAGTAGTGAGGGCTTGCGTCGTCTTGATGTTGTTCTACAGATGGATTGATCTACAGTTTTCTCATGGAGGTGTGCTATTAGAAAAAACTTTTCATGCCATTTTGTTGTTTCATGCACGGAGATTCGAGGCTACGCACTCCCGAATGATAGTCCGCACCAATCTATTCTGCTACTGTGGCGCCGTTTACTTGATAGTACTTGAATTCTCTGCCATATGAGATACTTGGTAATCGTACCACCAAACTGCTGCGGTAGTCAGCTTATTGACTATTGAATGTTGCTGTACCAGCCAGTCAAAACGCCTATCGAAGTACCGAAATATCACAGCTGTGAGTGCCTTGATTCAAAGTTAGCCCAATCAATCGGTTCACGGTATCAAGTTCATATATGTATATGTGCAGTCGTGTCTGGATATAGTGAACAAATTATTGTAAGGCCTTTTCAGAGTATCAAGGTGGTTCACTATATCACATTTGACATTCTTTTGTTTTATTTGAATACATTTGTTAGAAAATATATTGGCACACAAGTTTGCTTAATCAAAGAATCCAAAAGCATCAAATATCATATACTATGTCTGTTTCTTGCGTTCAGAAAGTCCACTTTTGGCGCAGACTTCTTAATGCTGGTATGCCAGCATAATTAGTAGTGTTAGCCTTAGCCCATGCAAAAGCCTTATCGAGAATTGCAATAGCTTCAGCAGCTTTTACAGTATTCTTGATCTGTATTTCATCAGATTCTATATTGTACGAAGCTTCTGTGTAACAATTAATCGGTTCGTTGTCATCGATTGCATTCCAATTTCCAATTTCGGTTCCAGTGCAGGTTTCCTACAATAAATAGAGTATGTCATAGATTTCTTTATATTTTTCCAGCAATATCCGTTGTCTTCATTCTCGCTTAGATTCGACATCTTTTGGCATGGAATCATTTTAGTAAAAGTTTTCAACATTTCATTATTACATTTGCCCGCGGTGGATTCCAGGCAAGCATTAAAAAAATACAGAATCTTTTATAGTTAAATTTTTTCATTAATAATTAAAATTGAGTGATCCTTCTCTATATCCATTAGCAACAGATGTTTTTTGTAGTACAGCTTAGTTAAGCGAATATCATTTTGATTACTAGACTGAATTAGGGGCTTAAATTAAATTAAATTTAATTGGACAGTCTTTATTTTTTTGGTATAGAACCCTTCATGACATTTATTTTTTAAATACAAAGATACCTTTGTCCGCAAATGCGCCCTAAATCGGCCATCCGTAAACACCAATTTGGAATGATTCGCTGAAGGACTTCGGTCGGTATCTCGTGAATAGATTTAGTTATGTTGGCTTTCAATACCTCGAAGCCGGTTTATCCGCAAGGCATTCAGTACATCCAAAAATAAAAGTCCAAAGATAGCATTTCACACCTTCTTGATGTCCAATCCACTGCTCCGACACGAGAGATAAATTGTAAATCCATTATTTCACGCGCCGTTGATTCCTCTAGCTCATAGCCGCACCCAACGGTTGTTTTCAATGAATCTAATGGCCATTAAACCAAAAATAGGCCTCATCGCTGAACAAAATTCGCTTGTTAAAATGCGGATCTTCGGCTAGTTTTTCTAGGACTGAAATTATGACGTTTTGAAAGATCGGTCAGTTTCAAATCTTGGACTAGCTCTTTTTTAAATGCTTTCAAGCCAAGATTTACGGAATGCCATAAGATAGGCCAAGTAGTTAAGATTGGCGCCGATTCGATTCTTCCGGATTTTCGGCAAAACTTTCATTCGCAGCCGCAAGATTCTCTTCACTCCGCGTTGTACGTTGTCTAATCGGTGGAATATCATCCAATAACGTGAAATTGTTCTCAATTTTGATGAATAGGACGGTTATGAACAACAGAAGTTAGACTAAGTGCGCGATGGAAAGTTTCCACAGAGCGACGATTTTCGCAATACCATTGTACGATTCATAGACGTGGTGGAGGTGTAAGTCCTGCATTATGAAATGTCTATGAATATCGAAAAAAGTAATGTATTTAATTTGACAATAGTCATGTGTGGTCTGTCAAAAAAAAAAAAACTATTGAAAAACTACCTCTAATCTGATCACCTTTTACCTAGAGTACTTGATGTAAAAATGTTCGGGTTCCGTATATCGAGATGTTCACTATATCGGGTGTTCACTGTATACAGATACAATTATATATTTTTTTGATTTGTATATAATTGGAGCGTACATCCCATATTGTGTGTTTTCACACCTAGTTTTATAATTTCTACCACCTTCGCACGGCAGATGGTTTCTTATGAGATGTTTTATTACGACAGAAACGCACTTAGAGGTGCCTTTTCATTGCCTGCTTATGGGTGACCGTAACTGGAGAAAAGCTTTTCTATAATTTAGAGTTTCATGCTGAAGAAGGCTGAGTGGTAGTTCGGGCCATTGGGAATAGTAGTCAAGCACAAATCAAGCCAAGTACTAGAGTTGTCAAAGCACCGGTAGTTAATGTAAAGACTATCCACACTATCGAATAGTAACACAATTAGTTATTTTGGCTGTATATGAATATGAATATATATTATATATACCGAATTTTGAAGAAGTGTATAATTTTCTATAAAGAAGCTAGCTTCAGATGATTGAATTCAAAACTTGGTATAAATAGTGATAAAAAAACAAAACATATCTGGCGCTTTAGAATCGATAGTCACAAAACCATCGATATATCTATCACTATCGATATTGTTGGTGAAGTTTGACAGCTTTTCCAAGTACATATTGTGGCGAGTTTTGAATATTTTGCTTACAATTTGTAACAACAAATTAACTGGAGTAGTGAAGTTCATCATTTGAAGAGCCGAAACTTCTCTAACAATAATGTTTGACTTCCATTGAAAAATTCGCTATATTCAATCGATTCACGTATCTTGATACAAATTTAATAAAAAAAAAATATATAAAATACTATGAATGTAATAATTCTTTATGAAGAGAGCAAGCCTGATTTTTGTTAAATACGGAAAACGAATTAATCACGGGACTATCGATTTTGGCGTCCCTAACACCTACTTACTTTGCTCCCATAAACTATGGCCCATAAAAAAGTATGTGTCCGTTGCGTGCATTTTTAACAGATAAAGAGAGTCACTGTTGTTGCCTGCGGCCACGATTTTGGTCTCCTCTAAATGAGCGTTTAATTGCGTAAATGCTCGTAAGACACCGCTTTATTTGGCATGTAATCCGTTAAAGTGCAAGCGAAAAAACGCATATCTACATAGGTACAAGCAATGACTGAGAAATACTGTCACTCACACTTGTCTTCACTGTTGCCGTAATGAATGGTTAAAACTGCGGGATCTCATAAGAAGAACGAAAAATGAGACATTGCAGCTTGACCAAAAATTTCATATTTATCCTTATTTATCACATTGCGCGGCTCATTACACTACTGCGTAAAATATCTTTATTTAAATTTCGTATACGCTAATTATTTTCTTGGCAGAAGTTCCACACAATACCACAAAACCACAGGCAATATTGCCCATTGCATTTAAGACATAGGTATAGAATTGAAAGGATAGAGAGTGGCAGGTGTGAAGGGGGTTTATTGCTCCTCTGCAAACTTCCCAAATATTTTTAAGAATTTTTGTATTTTATTGACTGAAAGATAATGTAGTTCGTCCATACATCTGGCCTAAAAATGCAGTTTGTAAGTCTACCAGAAAGCGAATAGCGGCAGAGAAAATGCCCTGAAATATCTTCATCCTCTAAACAAAATGTACATTTCGAATTGTTGATGTGACCACATAGTGCCCTCATGGATTGTACCCCGTAATTAGTCTTAATAGAGCAAATAGCTCACACCTCCTCTGGTTTTTTCAGGAAACGCTTGGTTATTTTGCATGTGTCGGTACTCCACCAACGGTTCTCATGAGAATTATTACTAAGAACCTTGTATTATTAAGAGCCATACATTACCAATTCATCTGCCAATTCATTGTCTTGAATACCTCAGTAGCCTGATACCCACATACATAAGTTCAAGCTCATTCCACCTTGCAACAGAGTTAAGACTCAACTAAGATTTCTGAATAATTTTTGAAGAGGTGCAAGTGATTTCTAAAACCTTGGCTGCCTCTGCAGACCCTAATTTTAATTCCTTGCCACCTTTCGTCAATTATCCAATTTCCTACTTTAAGTATTGACATAGTAAAACTTCCGATTGAAAAACCGCTGTCATCGTACCTAAAACAGTAAAGTATTCGAAGTTACTATCCAAATGCCTCCCTGCTCAATTACTATTTTCAGTATTGGAGCCGTCTGGTGGTGGAGTCTAGGTGGTAGTTGTACGTTAAATTCTGCGATGTCATCCTTATTTACTTTACGCGTCCGCTATTTATTACAAGTTTCTAAAAGTAAAATTTTGATTTACACCAAGAGGATGTATGTACTTGTACTATAGGTATATACTAGGGCGGGTCGATTTAAAAATCGCTCATTGCTCTGCAAAAATCGTATTCTAGGGATCAAAATAAGAAACTTTGCCGAAGGAACCATACCTCTAAAACGAATTCTGATGTCCCCTAATTTGGGTCGAACTTTTGAATAGGGGCAAATTTTGAAAAATCCCACTTTGACCCATTTAGAGTGCTCCAATCGAGTCCAAATGTATGACCAAAGTTTCTTATTTCGATACCTAGAATATGATTTTCACAGAGCAATGGGCGATTTTTTCGCCTCCCCACAAATCGACCCGGCCTAATAGTTATATACATATATTTTTGTTAAGCAAAAGTATTTCTAAACTTATAGTCAAGTTACCCCTTAAATCATTAGAAGAAATCATCTATCCGGCTATCTTTAAATGGACGTGTCAGCATAAAATACTGTCAACAGTTATTAATTGAAAAGCGCCCATGAATTCTCAAGCAAGCTTTTCACACTCTCGTGATTACAAATTTATATCATCATTTAGTTTATCCACAGTGTCAGAAATTAATTGATATCATCATTTTAAACTCAAAGCAAAAATGCCCAAAATAAATGGTGATACAATAATAAAGCAAAGTAAAGGAAAAATGAACATTGCTGTGGTAAGTGGAAACAAAAAGGATAGAGGCGAAGAAATGAGAGTCATCAGTCACTTTTTCTTACGGTTATCTTTATGTATGTATCTCCTATACAGTAGATAATATTATGCAGTAGAAAATATAATATATAACAGGCGCCTTCGATTAGTCACTTCTCTACTAGTTAGGTTCGGGCTCTGCTTGCTTGATGAAAACTTTGCATGTGAAAGCAACAACTAAGCTATCGAACAAGATTCACCCCTACCGAGTATGGTTATACATACCTCAAAAACTTAACTTTCCTATTCTTCTTCTTTATCCTTTATTATAAGCTTTGCCTTTTTTTCTTCACACAAAATTAGAATACATACACAAGTCTATTTATATATTAAAGTTTAAATACAACACATTGACACATTAATACATTTTAGTATTTAGAGAAATTACACATAAATTGTTGTACATTCGTGGACAATATAATGCATAAATCTCATATCATTGGGTTTGATTTTCTGTTGTGGCAGATATTCAACTTTCTGCCCATCGTTTTGGTGGTCCTTCGTGTCGTGTTGTTTCTTTTGGTAACCAGTCTCGAGCTATTTTTAGCAGCCGATTGCTAGGGGCTCGAGTCACATGTTCGTTCCATGCTTGCCTTCCGGCTCTTATGAATTTTACAATTTCAGTCACAACTGTCTGTGTTCTTATCTCCTCGTTTTCTATGTGGTCTAGTCTAGTTTTTTCAGCTATGGCCCTAAGGTCATGCATTTCAGTGGTCCGCAGCCATTATTTCGCTGCCATATTTTCTGAACGAGCTTCTGCGGCGTAAATCAATTGTTTTGTAGATTCGTGTTTTATTTTCCGTGTTCATATACTTGTTTATCCAAACGATTTCTCGCAGACACCTGATATCCGTGCATCGTTTGCGCATCTCTCTCGCAGCTCTGGTATTATATTTCGATAGTTAGTTACATCTACACGCTACTACTTTTAAAGCTGCCAAATCTGTCCTCTGATAATTAGACAAGTTTCATTAGACTGCGTTCATACAGAGCAAATTTTGTTGTTTCAGCTTTTTGAAGTTTCTTTTATGAGGAGCTTTTTCAATGGTAGAAATACGAAAGGCGTCGTAGCCTTCTGAGAGGGACCTTTTCTATGATTTAGTATGTCATGTCCATAGTTAGTTTCAAACATTTGCGTAGACACGCACATCAACTAAACATCGTCCACATTTGGTTCAAACAAGATGCTGCAATTTTTTATATAGCGTGCTTAATAATCGATTTATTTCTGAAGGGATCTGCCATCTTCAAAAAATAAATGATATGAGATTATTAACTAGATTCTAATATTGCAAAAAAACGTATTCAATAGTATTTCTTTTTATGCAACATTTTAACCCTCTAGCAAATGTATTTTTGTGGTAAAGGGCTAGCTATGGCTACCTGCTATAAAACGTATCACAAAACTATTTGTCGTAAAGTTCTTCAATAAGTCTCCTAAAAATGTTCAAATTTCAACTTAAAAGCCTGAAAGAAGCTAAAACAGAAAGTATTTAATGGTTAATTTGGTTATTGTGTACTGAGAAAATTGTTTTCAATTAGCATTAATATTACCCCATAAGTATTAAATACATTCAGCTATGGTATTGTCATAAAATATTATATAGTAGCATTGCACAACACATGGGCTGAAAAGCCCCGGGCCTGATAGAGAAAGCACGTTTTTTTGTTCAAAATTAGGCTTATTCATCAACATAATTCTCATCATAAGCAAAGCAATCATTCCAGCGCCGCTCTAACATTTCAATTCCAATTTTGTAGAACGATTTATCTTTTGCCTCAAAATAGGCGTCAGTTTCACCTAAAATCTCTCATTCGCGCGAAATTTCGTACCGGAGAGCATTTTTTTTAGGTCTGCGAACAGCTCGTACTCGCTACAAGCCAAAGCTGACGAATACGGCGGATGTGGGAGCAATTCGAAGTCCAATTCATATAGCTTTGCCTTTGTTTTGAAAGTGAGCAAACGCGGCACCCACTTTGAACATAGCTTTCTCATAGTCCAATGTTCATGCAATACGAGTATAAAGCTAACACGTTCTTTTGAAATCTTTACGATGTCAGCTAAGTCACGCAACATCATTTTTCGATCGTTCAAAATGAAAAAATCCGTCACTCTTAGCACAATAACTCACGAACTAATGAATAAAATATCATAAGATTTTAACAACTGTGTTTTTATCGTTAGCACTAACTGAAAAAGAGGTGAATGCAATAAAACTAGTGCCGTCTATATGTTAGGCCCAGGACTTTTCAACCCATGTGTTATATCTTCGGTTTAAAAACATATCTATTTATTTAAAAGCAAAAAATCTATTTATTACTTATGCAATTCGCTAACCCGTTTTATTTTTCTTTTTGCTGTGCTTCGTAAAACAATACTACTTATAAATATTATATTTTATTATAACTGTATTTTTTGTCTTTTTTATTGCTGTCAATTGAAATGAGCGACCTTGGCTGCCCTTTTCACGCTTCTAGCAGCGCATAAAGTGGGACGAACTGGGATGTTGAATAATGCAAAAAGGAAAAAAGAGAATTTAAAATTTGGTCTCGTGAATTTAAATGATGCAAGTCAAAAGTTACCCATTAATATTCCAACAACAAAGCATCGACGAACTGTTGACTGCCTGAGAGACTAGCTGACGGCTGTCTGTAGTTTGCGATGCGGGTGTTTTTAATAATTGCGCGGATTAAGATAGATGCATGCCATTTGTTATGTTGACGCTAACTTTCGCCCACGTTGCTGCAAAATGCTATAGTGACAAAGAGAAGAATAACCAACGAAAAACACAATGACAACCAGGGGAGCAAAAAGTGTAATATTTACGGCTTGCAGTTGTTCTTTTGCTGCCCACTTTGCTCGATTTTTCACAATTATAGCTCTGTTTGTGCGCTTAAATAATTTTTCTTCCATTCAACTTTGCCATGCCTGGCATAGATATAATTATAAGTTTTTATACCCGCGCATACTAGTGCCCAAGGATAAATTAATTTTGTTCATGTAAATGCATAGACACGGTGCTCTAGAAGGGGGCTTAAATAAAAATGAGTTGGCACTTCGAAATTCCTTTTGATTATGATTCTTGGGTTAGTAGGGAATGTTTTAATATAGAATTTAAAATCAGTTCACGTGGCCGATTTTAAATAATTTGAGTTTGAAATTAGAAATAGCGCTATTATTACTATATTATATTTTATTCAATACTTTTTCGAAATCTCAAAACTGTTTTGAAAATTGGGATCAAAAGCCCTCGTTGTCTTCTATTTTATGCAATTTATTTGAAAAGAATCCGATCATAAATGGCAAAGTTATTCGCATTTGAATGTCCACCACAAGCGCACATTGTTCATTGCTTCAAATTGCTTGCTTTTAATGCGTATTGGAATTGATTTAATGCATAAATGTAATCATAAAGAAACAAAATAATGTTCATGAAATATTTTATTAAACTAATTTTATTAAATATAAATTAAAACTAATACATATAATATACTGCTCACAAAGCTATATATGTGTACTATTGTAGCTACGTACAGCTCGAAGTAGTTTTGCAAAGTAATTTTCATTAATTTTTGCTACCTTAAAGTTTTTCCACTTTTCGTTGAAATCGTGATGTACCGATTCTGTGGCTTGTTCTGCAAAAAATCCTAGACCTTTCTGAAATTTTGAGCAAAACTGTGGAACGTGGTTATAAATTGTGTGAACTTTTGGGTGTTACCGAAATTCCTAAAAGTTCATAACTTTTCTGAAATTCGGTAACATGTTGTTGAAGCTTTGGCCGTAATTTAAAAGAAAAACAATCGTCAACAACTGTTTTAAACTTTCTAAAAGTATCTACGTACGCAATGCAACCTGATAGACCACCAAAATTAACTTCGCATAACCGTTGAAGTTTGTCAACATTATTAAGTAAGATCTTACAAGCATTCCCTTCAAACGAAAAATTGCCACCATTTGTACAACTTTTTTGAACATGACATTCCTGCGCCCACTTTTCTGCAATATTAGGATGTAGTTTAAGCATGCTACTGTAAAGAGTGTTAACACATCCTAACAATAGATGCAGTTCAGGAGGAGGGATCACATCCAAAATTAATTGATCCTTATCTGAGCAAAACAAAGGTGGATGTATGCAATTTTTGAAATCCTTCACTTTATTTTTCACACTTCCTTGATGACACCAATTATTGTAATTAGACAGGCAGCTTGCAGTTGTCCTTAAAGTACCACAGGAACTTAAATCAGATTTTGTGACTTCACACCAAATGCATGGGCAAAAACTTGCGTTACTTGTCAAACCCGTAATAATATTTGCAAGTTTCAAGTCCGTCGTTACTGTTCCAGGATATTCAATCAAACATTTATTTATTTCCAATTTTGACCACAGAAGTTTAACATTATTGTAATTTTCTTGGGTATCTGGGGCAAGAGCAATGATAAATATTTTTTTCACTTCAGTATCCTTCCATTTTTCACTGTTTTTTTTAGTTTTCTGGTTTAAATCATCATTTTCTTGACTTGATTGTATAGACAAGGTGAATTTCAGGGAACCTCCGCCACCGTCGAGACCAAAATTTAAGTGAAAATCAAAAATTTCCCGTTTATCAATAATGTGCCTTACAAAGAGCATCAAGTCAACACAAACAACAGCAAAGTTTGTAGCTTTTGTCATTACGTCTTTTTTTGTTGTTTCAAAATCAAATGACTGCACTTCAAAAAAATCATCCAAGTTGTGGGACGTAAAAACAAATTTTTCTTGAGCATAAGGTTCAATAATATCTCTTGTACTCGTTTTTTTTCTTATGAATTTAGAAACATTCTTTACCTGACGATTCGATAAATTTAGATCTGTTTGTAACTCACATAAATCATTAGATGATATCTGACGTACTACTTTTTTCGGATTTGCATTAATGAGTAAATCTAAGGGTTTACCATGCTGCTGCGATAGGGATGCTGGAATGGTTGTGCTTCCTTCTTTGACATTTAATTTGTCTTTAAGTATGTTCTTTTTTAACAGTCCAGATAATAATTGTTCGGCTTGCTTTGGCGATTGGACGCATTCATGAATATTTGTCAACGTTGAAGTTGCATAACATTTATGACTAACACCTTTAGCAATTAAAGTAAGACACTTTGAGCAGCGCCTACTATTAGTAGTAGTAGTCTTTAAAGATTTAGATTTTTTTTTAGCATTTACGGCATCCAAATTTCCTTGTCTTGATCTAATTTCGTTGCACAAAGTACACTCACATTCTTTTTCTGACACTGATGTACGGGTTTTTATTTTAAAATGGTATTTTGAGTAATCTGGCATTTGAAGGGAACCTTTCAAACTTGGATTTGCACTAGCTCTTATAATTTTGTGCCTACAAGCACAACAAACCACATCAGGAAGCCTTGAATCCTTTTCATTAAAATCAGGAAATAGTAGTTTGATTTGAGCTCCAATTGCGCCTGTAGTTTTAAAATACTGTTTCTGCGGCTTCCTTTTGCAAATCAAACACATACTATGACGATTTTGTTCATGATTTTTGGAAGATTTACCTTGTGACTGCATGTCTAATGATTGCTATTTAAAAATGAATAATAATAATAATGTAATAGATTAAATAAACACTTTGCGTCAATAGTTAAAGTTTAAAATTTCGAAAAATTGACTTACCTAATCTAATTAATTTTTACAAATAATGAACATAATTATTCTCTGTTCTTGCTCTACTGCGCATTTTATTATAGTGACTATAGGCTCCTGTGTAAAACTACGACGCAATTATTTTTCTACTATGACTATGACTCTGACTCCGATTGTTGCGCAGTTAGATTCGTGAAATATATGTAATTATTTTGATGTTTACCGTTATAATTTCGCATTGGAATGTGATGCCGCAAGGGTCGTCCACCAGTACAAATCCTATACGTCCTATACAATGAACAATGTGCGCTTGTGGTGGACATTCAAATGCCAATAACTTTGCCATTTATGATCGGATTCTTTTCAAATAAATTGCATAAAATAGAAGACAACGAGGGCTTTCGATCCCAATTTTCAAAACAGTTTTGAGATTTCGAAAAAGTATTGAATAAAATATAATATAGTAATAATAGCGCTATTTCTAATTTCAAACTCAAATTATTTAAAATCGGCCACGTGAACTGATTTTAAATTCTATATTAAAACATTCCCTACTAACCCAGGAATCATAATCAAAAGGAATTTCGAAGTGCCAACTCATTTTTATTTAAGCCCCCTTCTAGAGCACCGTGTAGAGGAATCGAGTTATGTCTAGGCATATATGTACATACATACCAAAAAGACCAACACATACCAAGATAAGTGGACTTAATCATACCTGCTCATCCATCCATGCTGGCGGTAGCTCGAATAAAAATTAATATATTTAAAGAAATCTTCGTATAGGCACATGATATCTTGACCTATGAAAGGTACACGCGTTAGAAATGAAGACACCATTTTTTCAAAAAATCTCTTTTTATTTTTCAACATAGAAAGATACCCCTTTTAGAAACATATAGTTCTCCCAACACTCGGGCCATTTTTCCAAACCCTCCAAAAAATAAGATTTGCTGAACTCTACAAAATACGCCTCTGTCTCGGCGATGACTTGTTTGTTTGAACTAGATTTTTTTCCCGCGTACCATTTCTTTCATGTTAAGGAGGCTCAGATCCGCTGAATACGGGGGTGCGGCAGCAATTCATGCAGTTTGGCGACGACAACTCCGGTGCTGGTGCGTTGTCGTGGTGAAAGCGCACTTTCTTTTTCGCCAAATGGGGCCGCTTCTCCTTCAATTTTTTGGGAAAGTGGTCCAATAACTTACTCTAGTATTGCCCAGTGATCGTTCTTCCAAAAAATCGTCGCCATGACCTTTCTGTCCCATGAGACTGTCTTCGACTTCTTTCGAGCAGATTCATCGGGAGAAATCCATAGTTTTGATTGTTGCTTAGTTTCTGCTGTGTAATAATGATCCAAGTTTCATCAACGGTGACAACTCGACGCAAAAGTTCCTTCGGATCTCGCTTAAATTGCTCCAAACCCTGCTTTGAAGTTAACAGCCGGATCTGCTTGTAAGGGCTCTCATATAACGGTAAATCTCTATTTAGGCTCGACTTTATATGCTACAACTACATTTCTGTCCGTCCCTCTGATGTTACTAACTATAACTCATATTGCGTATGAATTTGTTTGATTCCGAAAACGGGCAGCCTGCATAAATGAAATTTTACGAAAATGTGCGCGAGTAAATAAAGTCCGGAGCGAATTTTGCACTTCCCTACTTGTTATTTATTGCTAGCCATCAGTAGCATCATTGTCTGTTTTTAAATGCCATTGCCATTCTTATATTTGCTTTAATTCAAAGTCATAATCACTTCAACTTTTGTTAAAGTTATAAAAAAATTCGGAGTCTTACCCTTTTTGTGGATTTTATTTTGGGCGTTAAAAATTATTTAAGGAAATATGAAAAATCAGACGTTTTGTTTGCGAAGGCTTAGAGATATTCTCACTAAATGTCTGATTTTTATTGACAAATTGCTACGGAATTATAAGTGAAATATTCGCTTGAGGAATATCCGAAAGCTAAACCCATGATTCAATTATATAAGGTTAAGTGAGTAATGACAAGGGTATTTTAACACTCTCTCAAGGTTGCAAAGGTTGCAGTTAGGAAGGATGGAGAAAGAGGGAAACATGTTTTCCCTTTCTTTCTACGTTAAAACGAAACAGCCGGAAATTTATCGTTGTCTTTTAGTGCAAATGTAATATTTATTTAAAATTTTTTGGATATTTATATATGTTTTAAGTTAGTTTGTAGTTGTACAACATATTTGCTAGAACTTTGCAATTAACTGGATTACTTCCGGATAAGTTCGCCAAGTTTGTAGTTGGACGAGTTTATACGAGCCAGAAGTCGATAAAATTCATAATATTTGTCATGATTAGTGAGTCACCGGAGAAGTATTTTTATTAGATTAGACACATAGCTAGAAATAAATAAAAGTTTATATCAGGATTTCCGAGTATACTTTTTACACCTTCTTTATTGGGCGTTTGGTCAAGCTCGTCCTCCTAATTGAGGTGTTTGTCTTGATGATGTTCCGCAAATAGAGATACCGACTCCGGCTGACAAATGGCTTTTATGAGAAAAACCATCATGCACGGAGATTCGAACCTGTGAATTTCCAAATGGGAGTCACGTGCCAACACAATAGTCTATGTGGGGATAATAAAGGATATTAATAAACAATTTTCCAAAAAAATCTTGTACGGGGCAAACCATGGAGAAGAATTTGATACAGAATGAAAAATATTTTCCCGGTTCTAGACTTCAGAAAATCAGGCCGCCATGATGTATAAAAAATAATTAGGAACATTTAAGTGGAGTGTTTTGAGAATCTAATCTCTCAAAAGATGGGGGTTTCTTGCCTCTTTTGTTGGTATAGAGCAAAAAATACGCATAACAGACGAATTCAGTGGGTTAAATTGATTACAAAAATATTTGCCATTAAATTCCACAATAAGTCAGTTAATACCCCAAAGCTTAAAATCTAGCTTAAACGTCAAGAATGACAGAAAACTGTAAATAATTAAAATTCCGTGTATTAAAATATATATAAGTTACGGTAAAGATATTGCCCAAGTCAAAGTTCAGCTCATCTCTAATCATAATAAAAGATTTGGAGTTAGAAAAGTTAAAATGTAATTTTGTAATTTATAGCTTAAAGTTTAAATACCTTAGTGTCCTGGGCGTATCTAGTATTAGTAAGAGTTAAGAAAATATATCCATACATTAGTTTAATTTTTACTACAATTTAAAATTTTTTTATAAAATATCTACGTATATTTGTAAAAATGCAAAATGTTTTCAAATTAGGGAGCCAATCTCTCAAGAGGGGGCGAAAAAGCTGTTCACTTACTTAACCTTCTATAATTGCAAAATGAGATAAACCGAGACTAAATCCCTTTGATTTCATCGTGTGAGCCTTACATTATATATGTATACTAGCAAACCCGGCCCCCTTCGCTGGGCACACTAAAATAGAATAGATATGGTTTAGAACAGAAAATATATGATTTTCATATTATTTATTTCTTTATTCTTTATTCAAGCGCTTTGGCATAAACAACATTTTTTGTTTTTCTATTTGTTTTTGAGTAAATATAAAATATAAATTGAAAATCAGGAAAAAAGAAGATTGTTTTTAAATTTCAAATCAACGCATATGAATAAACAATCGTCTTTTTTCCTGATCATCCATGAATTTTTCGTTTCAATTTATATGTTTTATTAAGCATTGGAGCTTTTTTAACCATTACCCATTTATATTTTTCAAAAAAAAAAAACGAAAAAAAAATTTTTTTCCACGAACACATAATTTCATTCGGATTTCACATAAAATTCTCAAATTTTGTAAGAAATTATTCACTGTTCCAAAATCCACTCCAAAAAACTTCACAAACAATTTTTACATGTTGCACTTACGTTTTTTCCTTATGGCATCCAAATCAGAAAGAAATATTGACACATTGTAACTCACACTGTCAATTTGACAGTTCAGTTCCACCCCAAGCGTTAAAAAAGTAAGCGACATTATGGCTGGTTCAAAAGAACGCTGTACCCGTTGCCAGTGCTCCGAATTACAAGCAAACTTTACGAAACCCTTTTTCAATACTTACTTAACAATGTGCGTAAGTTTGGTTTAATTCGGTGCAAAGACACGGCGGGTCCACGTTTTGGCATATATTTCGAGACCCTAGTCATCAATAGGTATGAAAATTACCCCGTATTAAAGCACTTATCAACAGCTTTCATTTGATATCCATATTGTACAAACACATTCTAGGGTCCACGTTTTGGTCTCTATCTCGAGACCCTAGTCACGGAGCGGATGGAAATACTCTGAACTAAAGCATTCACCAACAGCTTCCATTTGATACCCATATTGTACATACACATCCGAAGGTTACCCGGGTGCACGTTTTGACCTATATCTCGAGACCCTATTTACCAATAGGTATCCAAACTATACGGAAACCATCTTCAATACCTACTTAACAATGTGTGTAAGTTTGGTTTAATTCGGTTCAAAGACACGGCGGGTCCACGTTTTGGCATATATTTCGAGACCCTAGTCATCAATAAGTATGAAAATTACCCCGTATTAAAGCACTTATCAACAGCTTTCATTTGATATCCATATTGTACAAACACATTCTAGGGTCCACGTTTTGGTCTCTATCTCGAGACCCTAGTCACGGAGCGGATGGAAATACTCTGAACTAAAGCATTCACCAACAGCTTCCATTTGATACCCATATTGTACATACACATCCGAAGGTTACCCGGGTGCACGTTTTGACCTATATCTCGAGACCCTATTTACCAATAGGTATCCAAACTATACGGAAACCATCTTCAATACCTCCTTAACAATGTGTGTAAGTTTGGTTTAATTCGGTGCAAAGACACGGCGGGTCCACGTTTTGGCATATATTTCCAGACCCTAGTCATCAATAGGTATGAAAATTACCGCGTATTAAAGCAGTTATCAACAGCTTCCATTTGATATCCATATTGTACATACACATCCGAAGGTTACCCGGGTCCACGTTTTGACCTATACCTCGAGCCCTATTTCCAAAATAAAATATAATCCATGTTACTCGTGGATGATGTAGCTTTCGAATGGTGAAAGAATTTTTAAAATCGGTCCAGTAGTTTTTGAGCCTATTCATTACAACCAAACAAACAAAGTTTTCTTCTTTATAATATTAGTGTAGATAATTGGCGCGTACACCCTTTTTGTGTGTTTGGCCGAGTTCCTCCTCCTATTTGTGGTGTGCGTCTTGATGTTGTTCCACAAATGGATGGATCTACAGCTTCAAGCCGACTCCGAACGGTAGATATTTTTATGAGAAGATTTTACATGGCAGAAATACACTCGGAGGTTTTCCATTGCCTGCCGAGGGGCGACCGCTATTAGAAAATTTTTTTCTTAATTTTGGTGTTTTACCGAGATTCGAACCAACGTTCTCTCTGTGATTTCCGAATGGTAATCACGCACCAACCCATTCGGCTACGACGACCGCGCCGTTACTTTCTACTATTATCTGAGTGTAAATATTTCCTAAGTTTTATTGTCCGGCTATCCAATGGGGATTTAATGATAGACTTGCAACTTATATGTCCTATGTTCCACTCTGGAACTCTAGGTGGTGCTCTACCTGTAATGCTTGAATTGATATACATATGTATGAAAGCGAAACGGCAATCAGTTCGTGAGCGCAGTTTAGTCACTTGAGCATCAGATTTGGAGTTGTTTGAAATTCAAGGCTTTTTTTATAAAAGCTAGAAATACCTATTTCATTTTGCTTGTCGCGTGACTACCAAAAGCTCGTCTACGGTGATCGCAATGACATTGAAGTTCATTAGGAACGCGCAGGTTGCTTGTTTCTGCCGTAGAAGTCACATGTTGACTCTCGATTTTTATATCCAAAATATCAGCAATTATTTATTTGAGTGAGCTTTGCAAAGCTGATAGTTGAAACCAGTGCGCATTCCGAGGTCTTGCAATTTCTTCTTAAAGCCATATACATTTTTGATGCAGTGTACTAACTAACTTATTCATTCGAGTTATTTATCTCTTCAAGAACGCAAGTATGGAAGCTTATTCAAGTCTTCCAAAACTTTCTTGTGGATTGGCTATTAAAGCCTTCAGGCTTGGTCTTGTAACATGGGTTATTAGGACCAGTTGTTCAGTGTTAGTTTAACTTTACTTCCAGCTGAGATTTTAGAAATTCACCGACGTTAAATTAACCAACGATGATCGAGTAACTTGCCACCGCACATGGGACTCGGTAGCAGAATTCTACCCGCTCATTTCAAGCTTATTCACACACTCGTTCAGTGTTCAGATGGCAACGTGAGGGAAGTAAGTGTTGATTTTTTTGTATATCACCAAAATCTCAGTTTTTTTTTCTCAACAAACCGTTCTCATAACCCCGGTTACGTCAGCAGATTCTTGTCAATTTGTTGAGAGCCTATTAGCCGATTGATCTTGGCCACACCTCTAAAATCATTTCAGCGGCCGCCGTACCCGAATGGGTTGGTGCGTGATTACCATTCGGAATTCATAGAGAGAAATAAGGTTCGAGTCTCGGTGAAACACCAAAATTAAGAAAAACATTTTTCTAATAGCATGTATTTCTGCCATGAAAAAGCTCCTCATAAAAATATCTGCCGTTCGGAGTCGGCTTGAAACTGTAGGTCCCTCCATTTGTGGAGGAACATCAAGAGGCACACCACAAATAGAAGGAGGAGCTCGGCCAAACACCCAAAAATGGTGTAAGGGTGTAAATTTTTAAATTAGGATGCACTGTAATTTTAGTTTTTTTACAGTGTGTAAAATTTTCCAATTTTTTCTACTAGTAATCTCTGTGTTACGAGTATAAGATGCTACAATCTCGGTTTTGTTGTAAATATTATTGTCAGCAGAATTTCACGATAATGGTTTTTGTAGCATACTTTAAGACTAAAGCTCTTTCATGTAGGGCAGTACAAAGAATACTAAAATGAGAGCACAGAAAAATTTAATGCGGGGTATCAGAAAACATTAGCCAAACCATTCAATGGCTACCAACTTGTTTAATGGTTATTTACATCATGACTATATCCAGTCTGTACGGTTAGAGAACCTTAACAGGTTGATGACGTCGTAGGCCGGACAATTGTTCAACACACTCGAGCAGTGGTTTGTCAAAGGTTGACGTTCTCTACTTTTATAAGACAGGGCATTCACAGAGGAAACGAAAAATCGGTTGTTTACAACTGTGACCGTGTGTGTCGTGAGGGATGCCCGTTTTGGCTGCTTGCTCCGTGATACACCGAAAGTCAGTTATCACCGCTGTGATTATCCAGGCATCCCTTCGTTTCATAGTTGTAAGCATTAACGTTTGCTTGTGGTTTTAGGTCGGCCATAAGATTCTGCTAACTTTGCGAGTTGTCTGGTCGCTCCATCTTCATTCCTCGATTAGTAGATATTTTAAGGAAATTGCTTTCTTGATAGCATTCAGTGGTGCGCATACCGATTATGCAATAATGTTATTCATGGCATATCCCCCTTGCTAGTTCGACCGCTTTTTCGTTACCTTCAATGTTCCGATGTCCCACGACTTAGATTAAGGTAACTTTATGGCTTACACTCAAGGTGGTAAGACTATTTCTGCTCACCATTTTAGAGGTTGTTAGCCTTGAAGATTTGATCCGGCACCTGTTGTGCTACTGGTCTGCTCTATCAAGACGTAGACTCACCATTTTAGGTAGACAATCCTTTGAGGAGTTGGAAGACCTTATATTATATATATATATATATATTTGACGCGTACACCCTTTTTGGGTGTTGGGCCGAGCTCCTCCTCTTACTTGTGGTGTGCGTCTTGATGTTGTTCCACAATTTGAAGACCGTAGTTTTTAAAATTAGTCATGTTAAGAAAAAATTGGTAGAAATGTAATGTAATAATGGTTAATTGAACAGAAAATAGTTGAGCCTGAAATAATCTAAATTTATTTATGTTTTACTCAAAAACAACATCTAAGCGCGCCTTTTTGAAGATTCTTATTTCTGCAGTTTATTTATTTCTTATTTAATTTTGATAACTTTTTATGAAAACATAGTTCGTGCTCCTACAATAACCATTTCCATTCAAGTGTGTAACTTTGTGGCAAATTTTCGACAAACTTTCAAACTTTTTAATAAGAATTTTTATAAAAATTATGGTTTTGCAGTTGAATGCATGCCCACTAAATTTTTGTGTATGTAATTAAGTGGAAATTTCAAGTAGCTCAAAAAGCGCAATAATTTTCGACAACCCTTTGGCTGATAGTTTTGAGTACTTTCTTACATAAACATAAACAAATATCGAGCCACGGACTCTAGCTAATATTATTACATAATTAAATGTTGAGTTGAAGCTTTTGAACCTCACATTCCACACAGAGCGTTTTAGCTCGAAACTATGAGACAAATCTTAAGATTAACTTTTATGAATGAGTCAAAATAAGTGAGTGGTTAACCCCATAGTGTATTTATATTGTCATAAAGAAAGAGCCTCCATCGTTTGTGGAAGAAAATCAAATCACTTCATCTGCTAGATTATGGATTATTATCGTAGACAAAATTTGTTTGTGTAAATCATATGTTTGTACATATAATCAATTCAAGTGAGATTTAAGGATATTCAGCATTTTTCAGCGATTTTCTTCAAAGCGCAATTATGGGATCTCTGTCCTTTCTCTATGTTATTCTATGAGCAATGAGCTGCACCGAATGTGTGATATGTCTGTACGCATGTACTTGCACTGCTCCATTTTACCCAAACAAAAGCATTTAATTTATTTTTCGTTCCTCCTCTTGCGAAAAACTTAACTTCAATCATTTTCTGCATCCCATCATTTTATGCCGAGAATTCAGCGTTGAGTTGCATCAGTTTCTTACACAAAAGCCATTATTGTAGCTGCAAAATACAATAAAAAATGCTTACCATTGCACTATCGTAAAGCTTCAATTCCCTTTTGTTACACAACGTACACACACTTTAACTATGCATACATATATCTACAACATAAATACAATTACAAAATATAAGAAAAGTAAGTGGAATTGAATTTGCGCCACCGCCTTTGTAACATTTTGTGCAACAAGCCAAACATGCAACATTTGCCGCAAGGCGATTGCATACAAGCTATGTTTATGTACGTAGGTATGCACCTATGCGGCGTTCGTACGCAAGTGTTTTTTGCTTTTTTTTTGTTTTGGATGGCGTCCGTGAAGAGGAAACTCTCACGAGTACTGGCATATCTACTTCACAACTGCATCCACGAACGAAGTATCTCTTAGGCATTCTCCCCGCGGAACAGGCCACGGGCACCTCACGATGCTGGTTGCCTCATTGGCCCTTTATACAATAGTATTTGTTGATGCCTGGGGATCAGTGTTATTGTGACTGATATGAGCACTTTTCCTTTTAACCTACTGAAACATGTACTTGGAAATCATAAAGATTTCTCCTAGATGAATTTTGTGACTTTTGGAAGCATAACTCGGACATATCATGCTGGCGCCGCCAAATCTATACACGCTTTTTCGAAATACTGCATGGCTGGAAAGGATATACATTAAGTAAAAGTCAGATTCTCGGTGGTTCCTTAAAGCTGAGTATTTATACTTGCTTTCCGGTCTTGCCAGAAGTCTCGCTTTTCGAAAAGGAGGCCGTTGATAGATGGACTAACACGGATTTCTGCAAAATAACTAAAAAACGTGGTTCAATTTCAACAAATCTAGAACTTACGAGTTGTTAAGAAAGCCACGAGTAGACATACTAACAATGGCGAAGGAAGATTCAATGGAAATTGTGCGGCAGCCGCCATCGGTTCGCAGGGCATTAAACCGATAAATAGATGCTAAATTTTTCATATGGGAATTTATGTTGAGCCCATAGCACCATGAATTGTTGAACGAGATTTGCTGAAATCAAAGTGGCGTGCCGATGGGATACAATTGTTTTCAGCCTTTGGTAGATTACCTCAAATATCGTCCCCACTGTGTCTAGAAAATATATTGGTCGTAGGACATGCGTTCTCTCGGATTCTTGTTTCCTTTAGGTAGATGCCTTGGTAGAGGCAGGTTTGGAATACCCGACAAAAGTACTTTTCAATTATAAAGTGCAGTTTTCAAAGCCTTGTTAGGTATTTTGTCTGGACCTGGAGCCTTTTGAGCTTTTATTTCACTAGCAAATTAATTTTAGTAATAATTCGGCCGCGGTAGCCGAATGGGTTGGTGCGTGACTACCGTTCGGAATTCAGAGAGAACATAGGTTCGATGCTTGGTGAAACACGAAAATGGCGAGAAACATTTTTCTAATAGCGGTCGCCCCTCTGACAATGGCTCCTCATAAAAAATATCTGCCGTTCGGAGTCGGCTTGAAACTGTAGGTCCCTCCATTTGTGGAACAACATCAAGACGCACGCCACGAATAGGAGGAGGAGCTCGGCTAAAAACGGCCCAAAAATGGTGTGTACGCGCCAATTATATATACCTATATAATAATTCGTATATCGTCAATATCGTATTACATATGTATACCTAACTACTGTTTCCTGACCATTGAGGAAGTATAATATAACCCAAGTAATTAGTTCCCAGGAATATTCTTACTGTTCTTCCAATGGTAGACCTATCAAATCACTCATTTGAGCTATTTCGGTAGTTTTTGGTGAAGTGGCCGCCAATAATACTTCGATAGATGTCACTAGAACAATTACGACACAGGCGGCCATACTGTTAACACCTATACAATCATTGTAATGGGACACGCTTTTGTTTTGCTTTAAGGGCTGGCAGGCTTGTCGACCCTACTTCTTCAAAACCAGACAAAGCCTTAATTGCATCATGCATCCTTTAGGAATCACTTCATCCATGTTTTTGCATTCTACCGTGACACACTTCGTAATTGTTTTCACTGTTCCCCGCCAACCAAAGAGTCTCCCACTATAGCTTTAAAAACGGTCGGTTTTTGGCAAAATTTTATCAGTTGAATTAAAATACCGCTTTTTTGAGTTTTCCTTATATTCTTAAATTTATCATCGCCTTAGACTTTCTTCAGTATATGAGCGTAGGAACTCTTATCCGTTTTTATTATTTATTTTTTCAATGCTGTTTTTGGTCTATGTGCAAACATAAATTTCACCAAGATGAAGTCGTCACCTGTTCTTGAGTGTATCGAAAAACTGAATCTACTAGAAAAGCACAATCGGATTCGGCTAATTTGGGTCCCAGGACATAGAGGTATAACTGGGAATGAAGTAGCGGAGGCATTAACAAGAGAGGCTGATGCCTCGCCATCAATAGGACCTGAGCCATCCAAAATATGATCAACTATATGGGAAGAAGATAAGCTATAGGGCTATACCAGATAAAACCCCTACTGGGAGCATACAATAAAAAAAGATTTAAAAAACTCATAGCCTCACCAAGGATAAACTGAGAATGCTCACGGGCATTCTCACAGGCCACTGCAGACGGCGTAGTCATCTCCACATGATTGGGATATGGTCCACTGATTTTTGTCGGTTCTGCTACCAAATACATAGGACTCCAAGAATATCTCGGCCAACTGCAGCCTTAAAAAAGGCACATATGCTCAGTCCAATTCAGCTCTATCTTGAGTTTAAGAAGGGAACTGGGTCTGGATGAGGTACTGTGATGAGTAGAGGGCTGAAAAGACCATGAGGTCGAGGTGCAAACGTTGAAGTAATCTAATCTAATCTATGGATTAGAGTTGATTTTAATTTAGCCATTAGAAATTGGCAGAAATTTGAATTCAACAGGAAAGGAGCTGGATCTCAAAATATTTTAGTGTGAAGACACTGAAACAATCAATACATTTTATGTCGCCTTCGCACTTTGCTTGCAGGAAAGCGTGTTTCAATTATTCATCGACCAACTAACATGATTGCCATGGGTAGTACAAATGCACATAGCCACAGTTATGACAACACGAACATACACACGCAAAGGGACTGAAATAGGATGTATATATGTATGTACATAGGGGTGCTCACATCCACGAAATGTAAACACTGGTGAAAATGTAATGCAAACACCGTTGCATCGTACCGCGTTCACTCAGTTCTTGCTGGGCGCATCAAAGCGCTGAAAAATGGCTTGCGCCAGGAGTACATCGATCTAGTCCTTCATCAATCGATGCAAAACGTAAAGTGGCGCACGACCAACCTACGGGCTTGCCAGCCTGTTAGCCAACCATCAAACAACGTAGCTTGTCTGCCATCATCATTCGCTAGACGAAAATGGAAATTGCCACTGAGTGCGCGGCAATGAGCGCAAATGAACTGTGAAACGCAATCATGGCGCTGGTGATGGCGGAGACGAGATGACAAAAACGGTCCGACACTTGCCAAAACAACCCGAATACTTTGCCTTTTTTGCTTCGTTATCGTTGGTTATGCTGGTAGTAGTCGCTTTGACAGGCAGCCTACTTATCGTTAGTCCCAGAATCATAGCGTATCTGTGCCGCTCATCTCCTAACTTCATCAGTTCGAAAAACAAAAATGGGAGGTTATTAGTTCAGTTGCATTTCAAATGGTCTCAGCTATGTTTATGATTAGATCGATGTAAAGCATTAACATCAATATTATTTATAAAACATTTTTTTCTTCCAAAACAAGATCTGCCCTATCACACAATCCATCGTAGCAAATCTCCGAATGTAAGTGTCCGCTCCGAATCGGAGCAATTTCTTATCATGCAACCCATGTGAATTCGAAAAAGATGTTGCCATACGCAAATTTTAAATTTTGACGTTTCGAAATCACATGTTTTGCAATAAATTAAAATTTCAATAAAGACAAGCGTAAATAAATTTAATTAGACTGCAATATATATTGGAAAAACAAAGCTTTTAAGTGTTATGGATTCTTCGTTGATATTTTCTATAATGTTGGTGGAGGCGGAAGGTGAAAGAAGTAGATCGAATATGAAAATTCAACGAAAAATATTAAGGGACGCAAGCAATCCGCTCGATGTCGAGGACACAATGTAAGTATAGGAATAACTTCATAACTTCATAGGTTAACTTTATTTTATGAAACAGGTTTACTAAAAATTACCGCTCGAATAAGGCGGCGTTTTTGTACGTCTTAAGTGTCCTAGATGGAAATGCACGCTCAATGAGGTCGTGCTCCATCTCTTCGCTCCAGCGTTTGTCTTCCGTATTACGTTTTTTTGCGGAGGGTGGGTACCAGCATGGAGTGGGAAAGGACCTTGACATTCCCTTGGCTCAATCCACATTTTGTGGCGTATTAAAAGACGTGTTACACACTCTTCAATGTCACCTATGTCCTCAATGGGTGAATCTTGATTTAAGCAACGAAGAAAAAAGACAAGCAAAGATGGACTTTTATCAAAAATATGGATTTCCTGGTGCGATTTTATGTGTAGACGGAACACACATTAAAATTGTTGCGCCAGCTAAGGACAAATTCCTGTATTTTAATCATAAAGGGTACTATAGCATCAATGCTATGATTGTAAGTCTTGAAAAAACTAATATTTCAAATATCTTTCTAATTTTTTATTTATTGCAGATATGCGACAATAAAATAAGAATTCGCTACGTGAATTAGCAGTACCTTGCAGCAACCACGATGCTCATATTTGGAACGTAAGCAGCTTTATATAAGCCTTCCAATCTAACCACACCTGAAATAAAAATATGTTGTGCAAACGGTTAATGTACTTGTATACAGCCCTTTATTACCTTTTTCCAGCTTGATACATCTTTGGTTGGTGGGCCTATACCGTTAAGCTGCTTCGCAACATTTTGCCAAAACTCGGCTACCTCTTCCTTCGAGCATTTGGAGAACCCCTGAGCAATTTCTGGCTTCTCCTTTATTAGCTCCAACAAACTGGCATACTGCTGACGTGTTGTTACAACTTTGTACCTGTAAAAATCAAATAAAAGTTCATATACTTAAAAAATTCCTTTTTGTTTATAGTTTAGTTAATATAGGACTTACATTTTACAGCTTTCTTATTTTTCTCCTTTTAAATTTTCTTTTTATTACTACTTCTAATTTTTGTCCGTTAGTCTAACGTTGTCGTAGAAAAATTGTACGAAACGGTAAGATTTGACGTTACGAGTGTATTCAGTGAATGCTACTCTACGAATTTCGAATGTGCGTTCGGAGCTATTCGAATTGTATGATTACAATTTCGTAGTTTCTACGAAAAACAGTCTACGACGGATTCTATGATAGGGCTGGATAATAGGCAAAATGCACGAAAAATCGAGTTTAAATTTACGAATGTGCTTGTATTTAGTAAGCATATAAACAACCCTCTTCAAAAAGTTCCCGAAATAACTGCCAGGTGACGCTATAACTTAATTGATTTGAATTTTGCTCTTTTTTGTTAGGTTCCCACATCTGCAATTAGCATTCCTACCAAAATTGTAACCACTTATTCACCTTTTTGCCGAATTTGCATTTGCGGATTCCACAGAATTATTCACCGTGCTAATATGCAACATAGACAGAGTTTAAACAATAAATAACACTGCACAGTAACTTTAAGGCAGTCTCAAGATGGATTTAATAAAGAAAAGTTTGGTTTTAATTGAACATAAATTTGTTTTTTTTTTTTTGTTTATTAAAAATATCGAACTCAAGAGCATGTACCTCGCACGTGTTTTCGATTTTTTACAGTTTAAAAACGGGATTTGAGTTAGCAACAAGATGTTTCAATTAATTTTTGCGTTAAAAAGAGATTCAATGATGTCAAAACCTTAGAAATATTAAGAACAGATCAGCAACACTTTCAACGATTCAAAATACTAAATTTAAGACAAATTCTTTGTTCGATATTTTTATTCATAGTGAAAATCGCAGAGCACACCTCACCGGTTGACTGATATAATTAAATGCCAAACACAAGCTAATTGACAGATCACGCTCAAACTCTGCGACACTATAGGGGACAGTTGTGTAACACGCGCTTTTTAAATCAACAAATCCCCATAGTTTTTTGAAAGAATGTATTATTAATCAGTGTAATATTCCCTAAATTGAAATCACCCAGAGAAATTTACTATCGATATTCGTTCTTGAAACTAGTAATAGGATTGTGTACGAAACGCACACACTCAGCTTTCCAAAGAAGCTTCGAATACGAATAAGAGAGTCTTGAACAACAACAGTTTTTAAGATATTCGATATTAACAGCGCACTGCGATGAGAACACCTCCGCCCCTAGTACCCGTTTTAACGCGTCTCTATCTTTACGAAATACATCGTAAAGAATAAAATCAAAATATTCTCGATCAAGGAAGTCCGAGTTAAGCCAAGTTTCTACTATAACGAAAATTTCATAATATGATAAGTATGTAGACATGTGTACACGTGCACAGTCAAATTGGAACTGTATTACTGAGTTATTGGTAGAAAATCTTGACGAGAGAATAACTTTGGATATTTGTAGTGTACTTAAGACACCATCGATACCCTTTACCCATTCACCGCTCATTGGAAGATGATGAATTACGGGTTGTCTTTGTTGTCATTACCAATGGTACGCAGCTCCACCACTGGACTTACTGCTGTTGTTTTTATTTAAATTTTTTATTTCTTTGCTTTTGCCACCAGAAGTATTTGGGTCTTCTTTACAATCTCCATCGTTCGCAATTTTCCCATTTCCTCGTTGATGTTGCTATTAGTGTGCTCGTTGTCGTCATCGTCATTGTTTTTCTTTCTGTTGATTTTAGCAGCTTCATTGTACATTATTTGTTCAAGCGCAGAGCTGCCTGTAAAAGTAGAGACTGGGCTGTGGGTGCCGCTTTGCTGCATGCTACCGCATAATATTCAACTCGCAAGTAAGGATGTGGTATGATTGTGGTGGTGCCGCTCGGGGTTCACTCCTTCGTTTCTGGCCGCATTGCTGCCTTGCTTCTATTAAATTTGCGCGCAGCTGAGCGTTGCTTCAAGTGCATTCAACATAATTAAATGTGACTGGCATGTTTTCGTTAGAAGCAATTCTCACATTGTTGTACTCGACTCGTATACTTCACACCACATCCCACCACAATCCACCACCCTCAATACTCTGCACCGCGTTCTGCGCCTCTGCGTTGGTTAAATGTAGAAAATTGAAGTTATGTAGTTCATAACCTTAGAAGTGACCTGATGGAAAATAATTGGTGTCAAAAGTTCGTCTCATTTAGGTTGAACTCGAGCAATTCAAATTGAGGTTGAATAATAAATTTTGTGAGAAATGAAAATTTTCCTAAGTTTGTTGCTAGCTTGGGGACTGCGCAAAATTTAAAGTAAGTAAATGTTGAAAACTACGGGGTAAGTAGTTTTATTTTCAAGTCGTTTTTTTTTTTAAATAGCATTTTTAATAGCATTTGAAGTTTGAAAATGCGCATTGAAGCAACAGTTTATTATTGTTCCGCCTAATTTAATTAATAGAAAACGTTTGATTTAGTATTAAGAGTACCGCATTGCACATATTGTCGAACGATTGGACAAGCTTCATCGAGCTCTGCCGCCACCAGCAAGCAACCAGTGCATAGAACCCTTTTAGGGATGGCATGTGACTATATGGCTGTGAAACTCGTACAGGTGATCGTTCAACCATCTGCACTCATCTGCAATATTTGCCGTTACAAACCCACAAAACTAACACTATATAAGGCTCTCATCATGCCCGTCTTAACGTATGGCGTAGAAGCTTGGACGAAGACAATGTCCGATGAGTCGTCACGTGGAGTGTTTGAGAGGAAAATTCTGCATTAGATCTTTGAACGTTGGTGACAACGAGCATCGAAGGTGGTGGAACGATGATCTGTATGAGCTTTGTATACGTGTCGCAGAGAATAAAGCGGCTCCCCAAGCCAGCAGCTTTGTTGGCTGGGTGATGTGGTCCGAATGCGGCACCAGCTCGGTATAATTGGGGCTATAGAATAAATACTAAAATAAATATTTCTCACCAAAGAATCTGACATTTAACAGAACATATGGAATTCGCAACGAAATCCATAAACAACCCTGTAGTAAAATTGGGTTCCACAACGGCTCCTGTCTAAAACAAATTTCAAGATTCAATATATCTGCAGCCAGCCAGAGCTGTAATGGGATGTAATGGAGAAGATTGATGGGATTATGTTAGCGCACCGCCACAGACTGTCGAAGAAAGGAGCATCCAGTGACCTTAATCATCTAGCTGCCAAACCCGGACATTTACAATCTCCGTCTGTGAAAGGTTCCCACAGCTCCTATCTTTTCCGAGTGTGTACCGATCGCCAATGGCTGGCAAATTCAGCTACGAGTGTAGAAACTGATTGGCGTGGAGTGCCCAGAACTTTCAGAGTCCTGCATCTATTTTACTGGATCGACAGGGCTGTAATGTGTACCAATGGTTGGTTATCCTACAGTCTGTCAATCGGAGATCGAAGCACAACTGTATTTATCAGACAGTAAGGAAAGAAAAAAAAATCGAATATCATTGAAATGACATTATATACATATATTCAACCCGCGAAACTGAGTCAAAAGAAATGCAATTGACTTGAACACGAACGTAATTTGTGACTTCATTTTTATTTCCGGAGTGATTGAGGCAACTTTCCACTTATTAATAAATTTTTTTATTGCCCTACAATGTTTCTTCCAATGTACAATGGACTTTTAAAATATCGATTTTGAACTCATCTTTAGTTCTTGCTGTGTATTCTTCTTTATCGCCATTATTTTTTCAAAATATTTTGCGCGGAGTAATAACTGGGGTCGGTTTTATTGGAAAAACACAAACAATTTATATGTGAAAGCAATAACAATTTCCCGATGATCAAGCAACACACGCAAAACCATGCGTTCAACTTACCACTTCTCTACGTGCTGCTCGTCAAGCGAAAAATTTGTTTGTGAAAGCAACAACAGTATAGCAATGCTCAAGTAAATCTGTTTATAGCTGCTGGGTTCGCAAGCGTTTTGCTTAGGCCAGTACCTCCAAAGTAGGATATAGCAACGAAATTACATAACAGTTAGAGCCTCATATGTTAAGGAGCAGAAATTTGTCTTTTGAAAATCCTGCGGAGTGTTCAAACCAGTTTGGCATACCTTCAAATGGGATGATTTGAAAAGCGAAAAATGGGTTAGATTATAGAGGAAGTCGGTCTTTACGACCAACTCACATGGATGTGACATGTCCGTTTTGATACTACTGTGCAACACGGTAGTCTCATTTATTTATCTTCATGCAACCATTTTGTGCCTCTCATGAAGCGCAGGATTGGTCCATTAGCCATGCCGGACACTTCCGAAGGAAATTTGAAAAAGTAGCTATCTAGAACAACTGACGCGCAACTGCTTCTTCCTCTTCTTCATCTCTACAACTTCTTAAATATTCGTGGGAGAAAACTCTTAGTCTCAAGGAATGTCTGCCAAATAGCCAGTGACCCATTACACAAGCCACGATCTTCGAGATATCCCCACTGGAAAGGCTAAGCAGCTCCTTTGTGTTTTTTCTATTTATTTGCGACCACAGTAGAATAGCTGTTACGCATGTGCCTTCATCTCTCCTTCCCCTATTGGCCTCTTGGATAATGTTGGTTTTAATTATTAGTTTGTACGTGGCGTAGATATCCCAATGGTACTTCTGTCGCTAAGTAGTTGAAGAGTAGTAACTTTCTTGGCTCGCTCATAGGCTTTACGATTTCCCTCAATATCTCTCAATATCTCAAAAGTCTAACTTGAATATGTTATTAATATCACTTTGGGCTCCCCGGCATTCCTGTGCAACTTCTGATCTCAGTATAGCCAATAGCAATACTCATACATACATAACAGTTTGTTAAAATGAAAATAATGCCGTGCTGATAAATCAAATGGAATGCTTTATTTTTTACCACAAATTGTTTAATTATTCGATTATTTTCTCTAATGCTTTTAAAATAAATTTAATTGCAACTGAGCTTACGTGCATTATTTTTGTAATTAAATATTTAAAGTGAAAAAATGAATACAGTTTTAATTAGAAAAACAATAATAACACAAAAGTCAAGAGAAACGCCGTAAATATCCATTGGTTGTTTTCATTCCGCGCTTGAATAAATTTTCTATAAAAAGCAAACAGTTAATTATAATTCGGCTGCGAACAAACAATTTTGTAAAACACGCTATTTACAGATATTTTTGTTAATTAGCCTAAACATATTACTTTCACGTAAAACAGCTAATCAGTGCATAATTGTTTGCCGAAAATCAAAAAAAAAAGTTAAATCAAAGCACTGCATGCGTGGAAAAAGCACGTGAAAAGAACCATAAATAGTTTTACTTTTTTTTCTCTCCTTTTGCACGCTAAAAGGTAAATCATAAATACCGCCACAGCCCTTTCAAAGCAAAAGCTATACATACAAGCAAGGAAAGCTTTGCGTCAAAGGACATTTGCCCTTTTGTACATACTTGTATGTATGCATGGAGGCTTACAGTCAAATGTTTTGCCACATACGCATGTGCAGTCTCTAGGGTAGGCTGCTGAAGTAAGAAAGGGCTACCGAGCACTAAGTCTTGCATAGAAATTGCAATACAAATATCATCAAATCCTCAAAGGATTATGCAGCTCGCTGGTAAACGTAGTCAAACACATTTGCATGCATGTGTGCCCCAATAGGGAAAAGTTGATCTATTTAGAATAATTAGAACTTATAAAACGCCTTCATATTAAACATACATGCATATCGTCCCCTTAGTATTAAAATAGCCTATAAATTTTTTGATGTTTTGAGAAAATGAATTTCAAACTTTTTGTCGAAAGTAGCTCTCACTCAAATCTCGTTATGTCTGTAAATACTTATTATTTTTTGACTGACGTTTTGACCCACTTTGTGGAACTAGAATTTGACAAAATTTTGACCACATATAAAATCGACGATGGAGAATCCAAAAATTCAATAAAAGAATAATAGCCTATGAGCACATAGGCTATTGTTATACTAAGGGGACGATATGTAAATATGTCACTATAATTTGAAATATATTAAAAGAAAATATAAAAAAAGTGCGTGTAGCGTAGTACACATAAAAAAAGGTAACACTTTCAAGGCAGACAAAGAAAGAGGGAGAGACCCGAGAGAGAGAGAGAGAAAGAATATGTATCTAAATAAATTCACAACATTTGTAGACAATACAAATAGACAAAATTTCCAAAAAAACGGAGAAGGTGTAGGTGAACGCCGGACACAAACCGTGGCAACAACGCGCACTACTCCGAGCGTTTATCACTCGCACAAACGCAGCGATTCCAAGACCGCTGCAAGAGCATAATACCAATAAATCTGACACCGGAATGAATAGCACTTTATGGTACGCAGAAACACTAGCCAGGAAACGGAAATAAGCGCCAAAAAGTAGGCACAAAAAAACGCCAAAAAAATTGGGACAAAAAACGCCCCAAACAGTAGGCACCAAGGAAATATAACGCCAAAAAGTAGGCACCAAAAATATATTTCCTACAAGTTTGCACCAACAAACAATCGCCAAAAAGTTGGCAGTGTTATTTCTCACTGGAAATTAGCAACCACAAGGAAAAACTCAGAAAAAATAGCCTAAAGTGTATCTAAGATATATAATATATGTATAAGGTATATATCTCTCTCTTCTTTTCCTCTACGTTATATCTTTTTTCTCTATCGCGGAACGAAAATACCCAAAACGTTGCAGGGCCTAAGAAGTTTCACTTCAAAAATATGAAAAATCGTACTAAATTAGTTAGCCATTAGTATGAGTTGTATAGTAAATTTAAGAGCCATTGGTTATGAAAAGTTAGGTGAATGGCAAGTACATATCTGTATTACAATGAAACCGAATGCTATAGCATAGAACTGCTGAACATATCGTAAATCTAAATATTGTAAATCGCATGGATAAAATAGTTTTCTATACCGATACCATAGGAATGTGCAAGAAGTGGAAACTTTGCCACCACAAAATAAGATTTAGACAAACTATAAATTTTCCAATCGCCGATACTCGTAAATTTTTTGTTGCTCCCCTCTACCAGAATCCGTTGATGAAACCTTGTCACTTAATTGCCTCAGCAATTAACACCAGGTATTAGCAGGGCTTGTGTTTTTTATGCTTTTGCTATTTCAGGATAGAAAAATGAGTTTCAAAAAGCTTAGCTGTCTATTTTATGAAAAAAAAAACGGGGAATGACCAAGCGGACATGTGCAAACTGCAAAAAACCATATGTGGAGTGCACAAAGTTAAAGTCTCCAACACATCCATGAAACATACGTATTACTTTCTAAGCGATATGTATACTTTAAATTTTTCATTTAGTTTTTAATCATTTTTGTAATTGCAAATCTATTTACAATATTTGTGTCTAAATTTATTTCTTTACGTCTCGTCCAAAAAAAAGTTCGGGGCAAGAGTGTATCTCATAAATGAATTTTTAGAATATAAGTAATAACGAAAGAGCAACCCTTTTTTTTCGTTGTACTTAGAACAAATAAAAATAAAAATATATTAATCTTTTCTTCTAAGAACCGCAAAATCAGTGTTAAATAAGTGTTAGGTGAATCGATTAAGAGTTAGCATTTGCGCATAAAAATAGCATTAGTTTACTAGAGTTAAATGGCATTGTTTCACTTACAGGCCATTCCCAAAAAACTAAAATATTGTTGCATAGTGTGTGTATTGCAAATATTTCCTGAAAATTTTCTACAAATTAATCAAAAAACGCTTCGTTTGAAATTAATGCGACTCAAATTAATGTATCTACACATGAATTTCTCACTTGAAATAAATTTCTCGCATGGAATAAATTCGCGTTAAAAAATTAGCTATATGAGCAAAATCGCGCGTTCGTTTCTAATTGAGCGAAAAGTAAAATAAAAAAAAAATCGGTTCAAATAAAACCTGATTTTCATATAGTTTTTCTATCTCATACCATTAAAAAATTATTTTATGTAGTGTATTAAAATAAAAAAATCACTTCATTAGCAACACTCAAAAAGTTCGTTGCAGTAATAAAGGAGATCGTTACTTGGTTATGAATCAGTACACTGTTAAGCAAATCATACAGTACAAAATTACTTTGTAATTTTTATTTCCTAAATACGTATGTACATATGTAATCGGTCATTGAACGTTGACTCGTTTTTCCTTTTAAGTCTTCATAAATATACCCGTAACGTTCCTTTAAGTTGGTTAAGATGGTTATGACAAAA
>JAYXIM010045773.1:0-30518 GCA_037575425.1 Anastrepha fraterculus
CCACTCGTATCATTTGTTGAAATTGAAAACATTGAGGATGAAGAAAATAAAATATGAACTTTAGAGCAATATTATAATGAACCTATAATTATCCCGCTCCTAATGCTGCTTTCGTCTTATTCTCGCAGTTTGTCTTACGGAAGGTTTCACTTCTATCCCGTCTAACCGTTAGACTGTTACTTTTTTTTTGTTACAAGGAGTTTTTTTTGTTAATACATATACTAAAGTATGAATGTAAAATTTTTGGTTATGTCTTGATTGAATGAATCTATATAATTTTACAGTGTGAATTTCTTAAATAAACACATAATTGCAAAAAAAATGACTTGGTATTATAACTATGTATGTTAAAAAGGAAATGTTTAAAAATCATAATCCATTAAAAAGTTACATTCTTACATGAAGTGAGTGCTATCTTACGAGGCGCGTGTTCTCGAGGGTTAATACCTAACATCTGTTATTGAATAACCCTTTACATAAATTATATGAAAAAATCGTCCTGTCCAAATTTCAGGTAGAATTGAGGGAGTTATTTACAAAACAAGTTATTATTTAAGAAAATGAAAATAAAAATATATTAAAATGTATTGCAAACAGTTTTTGCAACGTATTTAAGTGTATTAAACGTAAACGTTTAAATTTTGAAGGATTTTCATTTCAGGATTTAAGATGTAATGGTATTTCTAAATGAGCGCTCACTGGCTCAAACGAGTTCAGAAGGTCCGAGTGTATTGAAGTCAACTATTAATTTTACACCACAATTTGAATAGTTTTTTTAAGCAATGCCCTACAGGGACTACTCTCGATTGCATCTTCCCGCTCGATTTAGGTATTTTCTTGCTTACGTGCTTGCCATTCATTTACTTTGTTTCGCTCAAGCGTGGATATTTCAATTTTCCTCTCTTCCATACTCAAACGTTTTAATTTCCAGTGAAGAGGACTAATCGCAAGCTATGGCATTGCAAAGGGACAAAATTAAGCTTAGAGCCAATTTGATCAACAATCAAAGTAATGAATTAAAATTAAAGGATAATTGAGTGAAATAAATAATTAGGGTGCAATTAATAGCTGTGCAATATTATTAGTTGCAAATATTAAATCTTTTATCTAAGTGTTCTTAATTTTTTTTTTTAAATCCTTCATTGCACAAGTTGGGCTGATTCTTCACAGATATTATGACAGAAATGTAATGAAATAGAAGAAATTATACAGAATGCGATGTACAAATTCCAATCTTTTCAAAACCTTCACAATTGAAACTGTTGTATAATCAGTGGTACACCAAAATTAAGAAAAAGGTTTTCTAATAGGGGTCACCCCTAAGCGAGCAATGGCAAACCTCCGAGTGTATTTCTAAGGAGCTTGACCAAACACACAAAAATTCTGTAAGTATATATTATATATACACGATGTATATACATATAAAATCAGTCCGACAAAATCCAAAATATTCGAAATGGGACTGTAATGCAGCCATATACAAATCTGATTTTCGGCCTATCTTCCCTTCAATTAATAAACTATGTTAATTCGAAGCAAGCCCCTGAGACACCTAACACCATAGCTACGCGTTAAACTTACCGCTGCATTTAAAATAAAACAAAGAATAAAATAAGAGGTCAATTCGGAAGGCAGAAAAATGTAAATCAAATAAAAGTTTCGGTTAGACTAAGAGCGGGCAGGCTAAGAACTTTTTATAACAATTAAAGCGAATTATTTATTTTTTATATGAAAAAATAAATGGGAATTTTCGACCCGGTTATTTTCGGTATCTTCACTATTTGGAAAACCTGTATTTGTTAATAAAATAAGAGCATTTCCCAACACGCAAAACGTTGGCTCCATTCTGCATACCTCAATATAGCCTTTCTACCGCAGCTTAATATTGTGTTTGCTGCCGCTAGCGTGCTTAAACTCAAACAGTAGCCAAAACACTTGTCAAATCCCATATAAACATATAGTCCAAATCCAGCTTACACAGTTTTGTTTGCTTGCATTTTAATATTAAATAGTGGCAGTAGCGTTTATGTCTTTTTTCCTTGCTTTTCTTATCGATCAATATCGAGACAATTTGATTGGCTGCCGCTGTGTAAAATTTAGTTAGCATAACTATAAGTATGATATATATTTACATACGAAAAACAAACGAGTTACAGTTTAAACACAATTTTCATTAAACACGCAGTGGAAAAATTCTTTCAAACCCAGAGCCTGCACGCTCAGGATTTGTCTTGGGTGGAAGCACATTATTAGACTATGCAAGTCACTGTTTTGAATCGAAGAGTACCATATAAATCGGGTTTGTAAAACAACTTTTGAAGTGAATTTTTCAAAATGGGTAAAACTCGACCGCTTGTGGTATATTATGACTATTAGAAAGAATAAGTGGCCCAATATTCATATATATGTACATATGTCTGCTTCGTTTGGATTTTCAAAAGCGCATCTCGTTAAATCAATTGTCAGTACTTCATTGATGGTTTCTAACTTTACCCTATGAATTCCTAGAACGATATTCAAATTAACAGTTTAAAAGCATTCTGGATTGATGGCACAATATCACTCTTTAACGTCGTTAATGAGTCTAAAAGTACTAGGCTGGTTTTGTTCAATGTAATTGCTTTGCCTGGCTTAGAAAATTTTCATGACCAAATGGGCGCCTTTAACGCTGAGTAATCAGATGATTCGTAAAAAGAAAAGGAAACAGAGATGCTGGCTATATTCAATAATATATAATACATATTTCAGTCATGCTGTTAACTAGAAGATGTGAAAACATATTACGAATTTTACTTTTAGTAATAAAAATATAGAAGATAAGATGTTAATCATAGTGGTTTTGAACCAGTGTATTTCTGTATTTCTAAGAGTTTCAATCCTATATTGTTTTCGCATTATCACTTGCCTACTTGCTAAAATTCGTACATATGAATAATTTCGGAAATAGCGCTCAATTACAATTTTTTGGACTACTTCTCTGTTTCTTCAATCGTTTTTCCCAAACGTCTGAAGTGACAGACAGAAAAAGAAGTGGACGGCCACGCGTGGTTCGAACCAGTGCAGTCATAAAATAAGTTCAAGAAAGATTTCGCAGAAACCCCCTTAGAATGCACAAAAAAGGAAATGAATGTATCGACCAGATCCATGTTAAGACTTCTTAGGGATGATCTCCACATGAAAGTCTTCCGTCGCTCAACAGGACGACTTTTCACAACGCGCTTGAAGAAAATTAGAATCGACAGATGAAAGCAGTTTCTTCAGTGACACAGGGCCATTAAAATAAACTTTTCGCTTTTCACGCAAACAATGTTCTTCAAAAGGTTCTGCGTGGTCAACATCCAGCCTCCGTAAAGGTTTGGTAGCGAATGTCTTGAAAAGGCATTATATCTCTTCATTTCAGTTGAGTAGCACTCTTTTCAATGGAGAGTGTTGCAACTCTCAGCAAGACTCCAGCCCAAAAGGCAGAAACCACACAGCAGTGGCAAAAACACAATGGGTTCATAGCCGCAGAAGATTGGTCATCTGGAATTTCAGATCTGAATCTGTTGGGTAACCATTTATGGCGAGAATTAGAGAACATGGACTGTCGAAGTCTTCACAGAAGTTTGGAGAGTCCCAAACAACCTTTGATTCGAGCAGCGACGTCAACATCCATGGAAACCGTGCGTGGTGCAATAGCTGAATGGCTTAATCATTTGAAGGCTTGTGTAAGGCAAATGGTGACCATTTCGCATGAAAGTTTCAATTTGTTTTATAATTTTTACCTGATGAGATAAAACTAACTTCACTAAAAAAAAGATTATAATTTCATAACGGACTTACAGTCTGTGTCAGAAGAAAAAACCGGTTTTTTCTTGCAACTTCAAGATATATTTCGTTTTGCTTTTTGCTGCTTAATAGTCCCACTCAAGTGCTACGTACGAGGCTACTGCTAACTCAGGTTAGTGTCGTTCGAAACTTTCCCGCAAACGCAACCAAACAAAAATGAGTGAGAAGTACGCAAAGCGTTTTGAGGCGGTATTTTTATGCACACATTCGAAAGGGCCGAAATTATCTTACGCCGCGGCTGCAAAAGTAATTAAAAAATCAAAAAAGTTTGATGGGATGTGGAATCAGAGGTATAAGGTGCACAAAAATGTTGATGACTTTTCCGAGCGCGCCTTGAAGCAAGTGACGACGAAAAAGCAGAATAAGGTGATCGTCCAACTTTTTAAGCAGGACCCTTCTTTGTGACTACGCCAAAGACGTTCAGTTCTGGCTAAAAACAGAATATATGTATATGAGTATCAACACCATCGAACGACGACTGAAGGAGGCGAACATATCCTACCGTCCCACATCATCAAAACCACTGCTCTCAGAAAAACACATTCAGAAACAACAAAACATGAAAATGGCGTCACAGTAATGGACTGGCCTTCCCGGTCCCTAGACGCCAACCTCACTGAAAATGTGTGGGGAACTATGGAAACGCATATTGCCGGAAGGCCAGTACATGATTTAAAGCAACTCGTGCGTATAGTTCGCAGAATCTAGTCCTGTTTGTCAACGAGCTACGCAGAAAACCTGATTCAAAGCATGCCGAGAAGATGCCTGGCTATACTCGACAACGATGGAGACTACACGGTTTTTTGAGTAATTCCGACTCGTAGTTTTGTACATGTGATACTTTCATTTAAAAAAAATTTAAATGTAAACTTTTATACTTTATGAATAATTACGGTTACCATTTTTCTGACAAATACTATAACTTGCAACAGAACTTATATCGTATCGTCTTCTATTATTTTTTCATCGCCGATTTATCGTTCTTGGAAAATGTGTATGATTTACAGGTCCTTCATCTTCTACAATTTTTCCCTCGGCAGTGCTGTCATGTCCCAAACAGCTGATGCTGCTTAGAATGCATCCAGATTTAATTATTTTAACGATGCCACAAGTTAAGGGATGATTTCCTCATTAAATTAGGTAATCCTCTGAATATTGTTTTAAGTATCTTAAATGCATTTGCGACAACACTTCTTGTGAAATAGTATAGATATTTAGTATATTTTTGCTTCTTCGTATTACGAAAACAGAAGTTTTCTATTAGTACTGCCAACACCCATATAAATGGTCCGGATTCTTCGGTTGGGAATTAATCGTGATACTGTGCTGGATAACCCCAGAAAACACGCTAAATGTTATTGAATCGTGTAGCATGCGGAGCTTCCATTTCCTTTCGTGCGCATCGCTACAATTTTTCTCCACAAAATCACAGTTTGGGCAATGCAGCACTCATTTTGTAATTAAGTTATGCAAGTGTAAATTTCGAACTACAAAGATATTATTCTGACTGATTGCGCAAAAAGCTGTTGGTATCTGAAAAACATATGATTGAAAGAGATGGCAATTTGGACCAAATGGTGCACCATAGACAATTTAAGTGCAAAATTAGTTTTATCGAAATCTTCTAACTAATTTCATTCAATTTCAATATTCATAATAAATACTTATAACATGTTCAATAATGACAAACTCATGCTCGAAGTTAACTTCTGAAAATCGTGAATATTTATTTCGGCAGAAACAATAATTTTCTTTCACTTGCAACCGGAATTAATAAAAAAAATATATTTAAAAAATTTTCAATCACACATTTTTTCATAATATCAGGATCTTCAATTAATGAACTTGAACTTATATAATGTATGTGATTAACATATTATTTTCTTAGTTGAAAAATGGCCCCATCTTATAAGAAAACTTCATTTTATAGGTTAAATAATGAAGATAAAAAACTTACATTTTCCCGCTCAATTATGCCGTAATTTCCAATGAGTTTCTTAACACACCATTTAATTCGTTCGTAGTTTAAAAAATTTCGAATATCTTGGCTTTAACTTTGCATCGCTGCATTTTGCTGTTTGTAGAACTCACATACCCGCGCTTGCTGTTCCTTCTTTGCCGAAAAGTTGAACGATAAAGTTTCACGGCTACACGCTTCGCTCTTTCTCATCCATTTTTGCCCTCTATAATGTGAAATTATATGTATGTAATTATAAATATACATACGTTAATTTCTTAGGGTGGATACGATATTTAAAGCGAAAAGCAAATCTAAAAAGCATAAGAAGAGATTTCCGCAATACATTCGCTACATGATCTTTGTTGTTCTAGATTCAGAATGATTATCCCAAGTGAGATATTTCGAGATAAAGCTGGTTAATACGATTTCACCTACGTAACATAGAGCGAAGTTCAATTATTACGAATGGGTAATAGGCACACCCACTTTCTATATTTTAAGACTAAAGTTTCATCCATGCATCAGGCTATAATTCAAGAAAAAATGTAGGTATTTTGGTGAAACACGGCAAAGACTTTGTTCTTCAGGCAAAGTAAATTTCTATTGAAAATTTCTAACATCTGTCAATAACCACGACCACTTCACGGCATATGGCGGTAATCTTTAAGCTAGTAAAAATTACCCAGTTTCAGACTGAATCAAATTTTATTATATATATCCGTGCACATTTAAGTAAAATTTATTTTGTACTCGCTGTTAATTTTTAGAACCAAACAAACTTATAGAAAATAGGAAATCATTAAATGTTCCTTTTATTAATTATTTACGCGCCCAAATCAAATTTTCTTAAAATGTCCGCGGGTATAAAAAGTTCGGTCCAGCAGAATTAGCACTCCCTTTCTTGCTTCTTTTTTTAATTTTATTTAAACTCTTCCTGTACCCATTTATGTATTATGGACTTCTAACCTCAAAATGTCGGCAATGGCAAACCTGCTAGTGCATTTCTGCCATGAAAAAGCTCCTTGTATTAAAACAACCATTTGCCATTTGGAGTCGGGTTAAAACTGTGGGTCCATGTGGAACAACATCAAGATGCACAGCACAAAATAGAGGAAAGAAATTGGCCAAACACCCACAAACTGGTGTAAGCGCCAAATATATATATATAGCCTCAAAATGTCATTAAATATATGATTCTCTCATTAAACTTTGTTTAAGTAGCTTTTTTCTATTGGTACAATATTTTTTTAGTACAATATATTTTATTCAAAGTATTGTCCATCGTTAGCCACTACTTTTCCCCATCTTTCTGGTAATTTGTGGATACCGTTCCAAAAGAATTGCACCGGTTGGCTGCCGAGAAGGAATCGAGCCAATTTTTGATACCCTCAACTGAAGTGAATCGTATTCCAGTGAGTGCCTTCTGCATCGACCGGAACAAATGGTAGTCGGACGGGGCAATGTCTGGGCTATAAGGCGGGTGAGGTAAAATTTCCCATCCACTGTTTTCCAAATATGCTTTGGCCGGTTGAGCAACATGCTGCCGAACGTTATCATGTTGTAAAATGATGGCCTCGTGCCTGGTCGCATATTCCGGCCGTTTTTCGGCGATTGCTCTCTTCAAACAAATCAATTGTGTTCGGTAGAGCTCCCCTGTGATCGTCTGGGCCGATGTCAACAGCTCATAATAGATTACACCTTTCTGATCCCACCAAATACAGAGCATTACCTTGGCGCAATGAATATTCTTCTTCGGCGTCGGTTTCGCTAGTTGGCCGGGCATCACGTATGATATTTTGCGCTTAGGGTTGCCATAATGGTTCCATTTTCATCCCCAGTCACAACCCGATGCAAAAACGACTTCAATTTGTGGCGTTCAAGCAGCAATTCGGCCATGCATTTTCGCCTTTCAACGTCTCTCGGCTTCAGTTCATGGGGAACCCAATTTCCAAGCTTCTGAATGAATCCGGCTGCTTTTAAACGTTTTGAAATGGCTGCTTGAATGACTCCCAATGATTTTGCTAGTTCTTCTTGAGTTTGACAGCAATCTTAATCGAGTAATGCCTCTAATTCTTCATCTTCAAACTTTTTTGGCTGTCCTGGACGTTCCTTGTCTTCCAAGTCAAAATCTCCACTCTTAAAACGTCGAAACCAGTACTCACAGGTTTGTTGCGATGGAGCATGTTCACCATAAACTTCACACAGCATAAACTTCCAGCAATCGATGACTTTCAGCTGCTTTTTTCTTCCAATTGAAACAGAAAAGTAATGCTTCCCGCAAATTGCGTTTTGTTGGCACAAAAGTTGACATGTTGATGGCTACAAAAAAAAATATTGTTTACACTTTAACGAAATGACACATACTGAAAAATAAAGCGCAATAATAATAATTAAAATTAAGTTATAGAACCAATAATATTTGGAACTCCTACCCTCAGGGTTATTCTTCAGAAGCTGAAAGAAAAGCGGAGTAACTAAATCCCATTTTGTAAAAACATAGTGAAATTTCGCGAAAAGTTATAGTGCATACTAAAAATAATTCCCATATTAGCAGCATTCGGAACCATGACAATTTTCTACTAGAAACTGGCAAAAACAAATTATGGTTAAAATTCGCCAATTCTGAGAGCCTTCAAAGAATTTAATTTGCTGTAAGATACATCTGCTATTACAAATTCTTTATTGAAATACAATTTTAAACAACTATTTCATGAATTATTAAAGTAATTGCATTTAGCTTTCGTATTTTCATTTTACGAGTTCATGGCCGGACTAACATAAAAAGTTATGGTAGTCGCCATTCTCTATAAAAATGTAGAGTGGCCCAGTTATGCATGGAAGTGCATTGTGATAAATTAATCAATTTTAATAAAAAAAATTGTATTAAAAAAAAATCCAAATGAATTATGTAAATATTTCCACTCTAATTCAAATAATAAATGCATGTAATTTTTAATAAAAGCAGTAGAGACAGAAATTCTGTAGAATTATGTTTTCTTATAATGAATGGCTCCGTACGAATACATTTTCAGGAAGCTGTACTGAATATGTATTTTTTTTGAATAGCATCAAAAGTTATTAAAATACATAAGTATCCAATTATATTTAAAACAAAATTCATTTAATTATTTCTTGATATTCATAACAAAAAAATTCATTACATTTTGCTCAAGTGTGTTTTATTTATGAAATGGATTTTGATTGAAGCCTACAAAAAATATGTTTTGAAGTGAGGTAATATTTTTGAATTAAAATGCATATGCCAACCTATAAGCCACATATGCCAGATTAAAACACAAAAATATTGTAGAAACTCTATAGAGAGAAAAACAATTTTTAATCACGAAAAATTAAATAACTGAAAAGCTTCTATTGCAACCATTTAACAACAGAAAATAATTGTAAGCTGGCATTTATTCATACCACAGAAAATATTTAAATCCGCAGACTCATACACTCTTTGAAAATGATTTGGAGAGAGTGAAAGACTTGCTGTCACGTATAATACGATTGGTTTTACCATTACTAGAATAGTCCAGGCGCTCATCACCTGGCTCGATATCATACGATATAATGCGAATCTAATGAACTGCCATTTTGATGTGTTGTATATCATTTATACGAAATCTTTGGATTATGAAATCAAAAGCGAAATTCGCGAATACATTGAACTACCGATTTTTTTCTTTTTTTGTTTTAATAAACTTGTATGCTTTGTACGAAAAGTTATGCGATGAATTGTTTACGAAAAAATACATTTACGATAGCTTTTTTTGCATGCCATGAAATTGGCAGTTCGGTTGCGATAGCTCTTCGGAAATGGAGATGTGGGTAAATATTAGGTTTGTATTATTTTGGCGGCCGCCGTAGCCGAATGGGTTGATGCGTGACTACACGTCGGAATTCACAGAGAGAACGTAGGTTCGAATCTCGGCGAAACACCAAAATTAAGAAAAACATTTTTCTAATAGCGGTCGCCCCTCGGCAGGCAATGGCAAACCTTCGAGTATATTTTTGCCATGAAAAAACTCTTCATAAAAAATATTTGCCGTTCGCAGTCGGCTTGAAACTGTAGGTTCCTCCATTTGTGGAACAACATCAAGACGCACGCCACAAATAGGAGGAGGAGCTCGGCCAAACACCCAAAAAGGGTGTACGCGCAAATTATATATACATATATTATTTTTGCGTAAAATTCAAAACTTTATTTATGCTGTTTCGGATTGTCCGATTTGGATCAAATATGCACCGTTTTGTTGCATAATTTTTTGACATTTTAAAGGTACCTTCATGATGCCTCAATCGTAGAAGTACTCGTTCTTATTGGCGAGAAACTGAAGTAATCGATTTTCATAATTTTATCTTAATATCAATTTCTTATCACCCTAGAAGTTTTGCAATAAGAGACTTTATCAATAAAACGGATGACATATGGCAAAAATAAATTTTTGTTTTTTGGTAGGACTGTTATAAGCTTACATGGCAAATTTCAGCGTGATATGTCGCATAGTTTGTTTTCTGTGCTACTGTAAACAAGTCAAGCTCGAGTGGGTTTTTCGAATTTAACGATGGAAATTCAAGTTGAACAAAGAATTTGTTTGAAATTTTGTTATTCCAACAAAATTTCGGCTTCAGACGCCTTAAAAATCTTGCAGACAACCTATGGGGACTCTGCTCTATCGCGTGCACGTGTTTTCCAGTGGTACAAATCGTTCAAAGAGGGCCGGTCATCGGTTGAAAACTTGCCTCATGAACGTCGTCCAGCAACATCAGTAAACGACGAAAACATCGGAAAAGTAGAAGAAATTGTGCTTGTGTCTTGTTCGCCATTATTTGAACAAAAATATTGTTAATATCGTTCCACAAGCACCGTATTCGCCAGATATGGCTCCATGTGACTTTTTCCTGTTTCCCAAGCTCAAGTTGCCGCTACGTGGAAAACATTTTGAGACAATTGAAGTCATAAAAGAGAATTCGAAGAAGGAACTGAAATCCATACCGAAATCGGCCTTCCAGAAATGCTATGATGATTGGAAAAAACGTTGACATATGTGTATCGCCTCCAATGGTGATTACTTTGAAGGAGATAAAATAAAAATAGAACAATAATTAACCGTTTGTGTTTTATTAAATCAGTCTCGTTCATATTTGAGCAGAAGGTATAGTGGATGCATTAAAAGTTCGCACTCAAGCTTCCGGAGTTTTTCGCGAATCACTATAGACATGTGTGGTTTTGCGTTATAGTGACGGAACACAATACCTTTATGTTAGCTAATTCTGGCCGCTTCTGGTCCATCGCTAGCTTCAAATGGTCCAGCTATTGACAGTAGAGATCTGAATTTAGTGTTGGGCCCCATAATAGATGACACCATTAAAGTACCACCAAATACACAGTCGAATCTTCCTGGCCGTTATTTGGTTTGGTCACCGTTTGATCTACTTCATCACATTTGTGTGACCCATTTCTCATCGTCAGTCACCATCCGTTTAAGAAACGGGCCGATTTCATTCCCTTCGGCCAAGGCTTCGAAGATGGAAATTCAATCCATTGTGTTTTTTGGGCTTAATTGGTGTGGCACCCAAATATTGAGCGTTTTTTTGAGTCCAGCTTTGTGCCAATGGTTTAAAACTGTTATTGTGGCGACGCTACATGAAATTTTTTGTGTGAAGTGTCACCTTGACAACGAGCAAGAACTTTAAACTGTTTGATCTATACTTTACGAGATATCGATTACTACAGCCATCAACTGAGAAATTAGTAGATTTCTTTTTCCCCTAACTAATATTTTCGTTATTTAGTAACCTATTTAGTACACTAATAGTAATAAAAAGTTATTTGTCGATTTTTAGTTTAGATTTTTTTAGTTTTAGATTTTTTATAATAGCGCGTGTTCCTTGGCAGACAATGGCAAGCCTTTGTGTGTATTTCTGCCATGAAAAAGCTACTGATGTAAAACCATCGGACGAGGCGTAAAACTGTAGGTTCTCCTTTTGAGGAAAGCATCAGGTCGCGCAGTACGAAGCTCGACTGCATGCATTTTGCCCACATGGCAACGAACACACAATGTTTTGAGTAATTGAAGTTTGCGTAGAAGAACCTTAACCCTAAGAAAGTGACTCGTTTAGCAAACTGTTTTCCTGTCTAAGGTATAAAGATACTACTGGTACTTTCGGTCGCTTGATAATTTATAGTCAAATTAACGTTTTCATTATCATCTTTTTATTCAGCACAGCTTCTGCTTACCCTAAAAATTTGCGTCGAAATTTTTTTAACCACAAGACATCGTGTATTTTGTATCTATAAATTACTCTGTGTTAATAGCTTCTTACACTTTTGAGGGTATACCTATGACCGACTGAGACGCATTTACTTCCACCGAAGTATGGGATCTAAACAACACCACTACAAATCAATAATACCAAAGCGTGTGATGGAAACTGACAAGTGTTAACATGTGAACACCTTCAGCAAAATGGAACGATATGTAATAAGTGTAAAATTTGCGTTAAGCGCCTAAGAACGGGCTCTAAGAATGTTGAACATAAAGGGTGTGAACGGCATTTGAAAACAACTAGAGAGTAAAATTAATTAGCTTGCCCGAATCAGATGCTTCTTATTCATATTGACCATAACGGTATTAATTGTAGCCTTCAGAGAAGAAATGGTGCTTTGAGAATGCTTGTCGGTTTCACGCTCTATTATAACCCACGCTAGAATTAATCCAGGAGATTAAAGTTTAGGGAGTTCGGTGGCCATAAGTTCGGTGTTATGTAGTCATAGAAATTTTCAGCTACCCAATCTGGTGACGCCATCGCTTTGTGTGAAGGAACAGAGTCTTGCTGAAAGAAGTATCGTCTAACACCGCCTACACTATCAACCCAGAGTTTCACTGCTGTCTCTAGAACCCCGATATATGCAGCAGAATACACACGAAATCCTTAAGTAAAGAAGTGTGGTGACATGGCATGTTCTTTGTTGCTCACAACACCTTAAACCATAACAGGGGCTAGAAGCTTTGTATGCATGACAAGAAGAACCTTTGTAGAATTGGAACGTAGCGTTCTGTCGCCCTGGTCATTTCTGCGATTGGTCTTTTGGTCTTAGTCAACAGGCGCACTTAAAAAAATTTGAGATTTCTAAGTCGGTGTGATTTGCACATAAAGCTACAATAACTGTATGTCCCTTCGTTTCTTGAGTTAAGTTCTAGTATTCCATGTCGTATCTGAAAAAGAGCAAAAAGAAAAAAATGGTTTCGCTAAGTTATAACCACATATATTGTATGTATGTCATCAACTACCGTGGGCACCCTGTATATATCTGGCATGAATTCGCTACCCTAATGTGTGCGTGCATTTCAAATTGCAGTCTCTCGCAGTCTCTTGATTTAGTGCCCTTTATACCGGCAAGTGGAAGTTTTTAGCAGACAAATTCCAACAATTTCACGGGCATTTATCAATTAACACTGCAAAGCTATGCCCTGTTGCCGACTAGCATCGAGCGAATGCTTCGCATTAGCTAGCTGTATGGATGGCTGATTGTTGGCAGATGGCATAGCAACAAACAATGCAATTAAAAACGCCGAAGCAGTAAAAAAAGGCATCCAAGCGAGCCACTAACTTGCAGGCGGTTGAGGTGAAGATGTGATCACGAAGTTGATGTGTATATTACCAACTTTTGCTGGGAAGTAAGAATAAACTACTGAAATGATAATAAGCTAACTTATCGTATAAAAGACGCGCAAAATGTGTTGCTATGCAGGCGCACGCTACTTACAAACGGGGCAGCAAAAAGTTTTTGTGAACAAAGTCAAAGTGTCCGAAAAGGCAGAAGCAGGAAGCAGCAATAGCAATGAAGTCATTTTTCAATGATGGCCGGAACGTACACTCGGGTGTAAGCGCATAAAAGCACTTAACGCTTCATGTGGGAAGAAAGCTGGGTGTGCTGATGCAAAAGGTCAGCAATAGCATCGTGCATGGCTGTTCACTGACTTATCCACTTTTACCATTTTAAATACAAGGAGACAATGATTTGATGGAATTTATCAAGGTGCAGTTGAGTGTGGAATAGGATCAATTACAAAAAAAGTAGAGTGTAGCATAGAAAAATTGTGTGAAAGGAAAATTCCTTTGCGATGATTGTTGTTTACGTATTTTTCCGCTCTGGTACCAAAAGTGAAAACTAGAGCTTTTCCCTTTTCTTACTGTTTGTCGTTCAACGCCTGCTTCATACCGGCGCACTTTTTGCATTTTTTGTTTTTTGCGCATTGCATCCTCATTTTTCTTGCGTTCGTCTCAATGTACTCGCGCTCGAGCTGAGAAAATCTTAAGTCAATATAATAAATTGCTTACAGTTAAAAAGTTCACAAGTCACAAGGAGCCGACCATAGACTGCAAGCGGATCAGAATTCGATTAGTGCAGTGGCAGTCAGCCCGTACTAGGTCGATTTAAAAACCTTCAAACGATAATTAATGTGCAAATGTTCCGCTATGGAGCTTTAAAGAGTCTTCCAAACTACAAAAGTTGATGAACGTAAAAAATCCATTCAAAATGGCTTTATTTTTTTCTTTTTTATTCGATACAAGAATAGGGAGAAAAAAGTTGTTTCGTAATTAAAAAGAAAATTATAAAATTATGAGATTTAATATTTAGATTATCTGATTTGATTATATTTGACATCTTCTCACAAAATTGTTCATCAAGTCTACAGAGTTAAAGTGGAAATCGGTGCAATTATTAATCAAATCGATTGCTTTAAATAATGCAAACTTAATGATTTCAATCTGTAATTTTCCTTATTTGCTTAACCCACACAGGGAATACTTAGAAGGAGTCAGGTTAGCAGACCAAAGTCCATCAAAATTTGAATATACTTGAAATAATACAATATTATGCTTTATTTACGGCAATAAGTTTAGAGCGCAAAGTTTCCTAAATCACCCAGTGTCTGAAGAAGTTTTCTTTCAACCTAATTCCAGTGGCAATTCCAAAGCAGCAATATTTTCCATCACAAAAATGTGGCGTGACATACAGCTTGATAAAATTGCACACCATCTTCGACTCGAGCTGGAAGCAAATCCATATCATGAAGAACATCGGGGATAAATTCACTTCATATTAGTCAAATTGTATTGTTTTCAATTCGATTATTATTTAGATGGGTCGAAGTGGCACTCAAATGACAAAAGAAGTTGAGCATAGTTTCGTCTTCTTCTGCCATTCGCAAAAGACAGAGCGGCAAGTCTGCAGGGTTTAATTTAAATACAACTCCTTGTTCTAATTAGCTTGTTATAACCCACTAATACACGTTTGAGCAGATGAACTCAATGCCGAAACGCCTGTGACAGCAGCTACAGCAACAATTGTTTCCTGCGAAGAGGGCAGTTCCGCTGAAAAGTCAACTCGAATAACTCCTTGCTTATACTGTAAGTCATTACACTTTCTGGTAGCCCGTTGAAAGAAACTCTAGTTCCAATGGAAGACACAGCTCTACACAGCAAAATACGATCGTGTCAGTTAGATTGTCAAGAGGACGTTTCTTCTCTTTCGTAAAGCGATTTTTTTCTTGTGCTAATCGACATCAGTTGGACACAACATTTGAAGCGAAAGCCTTCTCTTGCTACCACCAGCACAGAATATTTTGGAAACTGGAGCCTTTGCATCCATTGGGACCACCTGATCTAGCCAGTGGATCCGCTGAACCTTTGTTCTCATTGTTATATTGTCTGTTGCATTCGCCCTTGCCAGCGGCCAAAAATCTCGCGATAAATATTTCTCTCAAACACTCCAAGGGACACCTTCTCGGATATTGTTATCGTCCAAGCTTCTGCGCTATAAAATAGTGTGCTTTTTGTTCGTCTGGGGAGAACTACTATTCAATTGCCTACTTATTCTAAAATAGCACTTGAGGGCAAAAGAGATTCTGCGATGTATCTCAAGGCTGGCTTTATTATGCTGGTTCTCAATGAAACGAGAGCTCTTACTACTTCAGAAGTATAACTGTAAACCCATTCGCCTCGATTCCTTATCCAGCTTAGGAAACCCGCTAGTGAGGAATCCCTCTAAGGCTGTAAAAGGAGAGCCTCACACCCCAAAAGCTTGTCAGTGCATTATATGTTTTGTATATAAATGGTATATATATATATATAGCACAAGGGGCTTATAATCCGGGAAAGCTTGGGGATTGATTCAGCAGATAAATCTCTGAAATATTTGACAAAATTCTCAAACCATGGTATGTCTTGAAACTCTTCTTGATGAATATTTTAAGAAGATCTAAATGAGTCAAGAGAATGCTTGAACAACTTAGGTCTGTGGCGATTCTGATCAAACTTCGATATGAAATGTAAATGTGCATATATTTTGAGAAGGAAATTGCTAAAAGGTGTATCCTGAAAGCTGACTTGATCTTGAAATGAAGAGGAATATAAGGCGATGTGATGTTTGTAAGATGTTTAGTTTTGACGAAAGTGTTCTCAGTGGAGTTTAATTGAAAAAAAAATTACTTATTTGGTAATATAATATGTAACAGAGTAAAGTTGAGCTAGCAAACGAAACATTTTCTAATAACTACTACGAGGGCTTTAAATTTCAGATTGTCCAGCAAGCTGATAATTTCCAGGCCGCATTAATTCGCTTTGACAGAAGAAAACTATTTTAATAGCATTTCTGTTGATAGTATCGAAAATACTAACAAAACAGCAAAGCATAGATCATATCTACGCAACCTTTCGGCAGCAGGGCCTTGTGCGCGCGTTTGTCGTGGAATGTATTGTAACAGGGGTCAAGTCTGGCACCATCTTTCAACAGCAACACCTCCCGCATGGGCTACCCCAGCATACGAATATATCATCAGTATGTAAGCTCGCTGGATGATAGTCGGCGGGCTGTATCTTTATAGGACGCAATATATCAACATGTCTTAATAAATATATTTAAAAAAATTATAAATGTTTTATTTTAATTTAAAAAATCCTTGTAAAAAAGGACTTGCTTAACGTGTACAAGTGTTTATGCTGTAACTAAATATTTTTCTTTCTCCAAACCAGAGTCCGGCCGTCCGAAACGTAAATGCTGAATTCACTTTCATCCGAAAGTAGTACACAACCCCTTACTCTCTAGCGAATGTTAAACGCTTATCTTTGCACACTTTATATATTAGAGGTTTCCTTCACAAATGACCAGCTTCATTTAGGGTTCTTCTAACCTCGATACTATTTTCTTCCGTAAGCGTTGCTGCGCTTGTTAACGGATGGATGCTTGGATAATCTTCACTTTACCGCGTTTTGTAAATTTGCCGCATTTTTAAACTTCTTTACTATCTATTGAGCGCTTATTATTTGCCTCAAAACATTATCGCATGTTTCTAATGCTAACGGGTGATTTTTTAGCTATTATCTTTTTAAACAGTTGGTTTAAACAGCTGACGCACGTTTCGTGTTTTGTTTCACTGTCAAACATCTTCAGTTTGGTCTATAATTTAACCATGAATCGTCTTACAAACGAACAACGCTTGCAAAATCATTGAATTTTATTATAAAAATGCGTGCTGTGTTAAGAAAGTTTATCGCGGCGTTCCTTCCATTTTATGGTCAGTTTAATCGACCCACTGAAGTGGCTATTCGAGCTATTGTGACTAAATTTAGAACCAAATTTACATTAATGGACATCAAACCACTAACACGCTCACGTAGAGTGCGAACTGAAGAAAATATCGCAGCTGTTACTCAACAACGTGGAAAATTTTGCGAAAGGATTTAGGTGTGAAGCCTTTCAAAATACAGCTGATGCAAGAATTGAAGCCGAACGACCTACCGCAACGCAGAATTTTTGGTGAATGGGCTCTTGGAAAGTTGGCCGAAGATCCACTTTTTTATCGAAAAATTGTGTTCAGAATTGTCGATTTTGTTGAGAGGCGAGTTCGGTGAACATTTTATTTCACGTTCGGGACCTATCAGTCTGTCAATTGGCCACCCAGATCGTGCGATATAACGCCTTTAGATTTTTTTTTGTGGGGCTATGTTAAAGCTCATGTCTATTCAGACAAGCCTGCTTCAATTAACGGATTGGAAGACAACATTAAAGCATTTATATGTGAGATACCGGCCGAAACATCGGAAAGAGTATGCCAAAATTGGACTAATCGGATGGACCATTTTAAGCGTAGTCGCGGTCAACATTTGCATGAAATAATCTTCAAACATTAAATTATATGGACTGTACTATCAATTTAAATAAAAATTGCATGAATTTTTTTGAATTTTACGTGTGTTTTTTTGAAAAACTTTCATATAGCTCTTAAAAATCACCCTTTATAACGCAATAATTTTTCTTTCTTCAGTAATTGTGTCCTTAAAAAAAAAACAACCCTAACAACGTAAATTTCTCAGTGAACTCGATTTTTGACATAAGCCATTCGAAAGGTTCTAATTTTACCAATGGCATAAATACTTCAAAAAAATCTCTTATCTGAACTCTTCACAATGCCAAAAAATAAATTAGTTGCATATATTTCAATGAGACTTAGCACCCACACTACTCTTTGTCCGAGACAGGACAATCAATACCAGATTGAAGATGACCGAAAGCGGTTAATAACCGCGGCAACCTCCTATATGCCACTAATCTTTACGAAAGGAAAAAACGGGATATATCTTTAAATTACATTAAAATTATTTAAATAATGATAATTATAATGATAATTTATTTATCATTATTATTCAAGGGTAATGTAGAATTACCCTTATTAAATATGGCAAATTTTTATTGGTAATTTACAGAATCGGTCAATTAGTATTAGCAAAATTGCTTTATTTTTCCAATTCCTATGAGTTTTTTTGATTCCAAAAATTGATAGCCAGCCCAAACTAAATTTAACTAAGCTCTGTGCGGCCATATAAAGTTCAGAAAACCTCATTTGTTTTTTAATTAATGACAGGAATATTTTACAGGTATACAGCAAAAACTTTTTCCAAAAACAAAAAACATACATAAGTACGCACAGCATGAAAATCTGATTACATGCGAACTCAAACCAAAATATATTCTGATGTTTAGCCAACATCAAATGTAAGCAAACTGATACCAATGAAATACATAAAAATAATAAAACATAAAATCAAAATCCAAATGTGAAATTCCGCAAAACTTTTGAATGAATTATAATAATGTGAATTCTGAGGCATACTCCTCTATAATCCTATATAATTACCACATGCAAAGCTCTAAAATATGAAAACGAAAAACTTTTTAATGTGGAAAAGTATTAAAGTTACATAAAATAATGGTGTACTCTATCGACACTAATTACATACTTTATTAGTGAGCCTAAGCATGCTGCGCAATGCAAACTCGTTTGGGAATGGAGTTATGTACATACAAATATATATATATATATATAATACATTCACATTAGTTGTATGCATATATAACTAGAATTTGTGCGTCCACCCTTGATGTGTGTTTGGCCAAGCTCTTTCTCCAATTTATGGTGTGTAATTTGTTCTCTAAATGCAGGGACCTACAATTTTATGCCGCCTCCAAACAGCATTCAGAGTAACTACCGAATAGGTAGTGAAGTACTAACCCATATGGCGGCTGATATATTATTGAGAACAGATAAAAACCACGCCAACTTTTTACATGTTAAGAAAAAATTTCCGTCCGCACCTCTGATTTTACAAGCTATGAAGATGCCTATGAGTTTGCTTGATTCCGAAAATTGAGCCCAACTTAAATATTACTTAAATGAGCGTGGCTATTTAAAGTTCGGTCCAAACCGAGTTTGACCTTCCTTACTTATCCAGCTACAATAAAATATTTTCAAAACTAAAGAAACATGTTTCCTTCGGTATATAAGGGTTTCCCTATTTCAGTAGATATCACTTTTGAAGCTGTAATTTTTTGATATTTGACAAGTAGAAACTACGCCATTAATAAACATGGAACGATACACGCTTAAACATCGCATTGAAATTATTAAAATTCACTATAAAAATGTTGAAAATTTGGCAGAGACGGTTTGTAAAACTCGAACATTTTTCGGTCATCGTAAGCACCTTGTCGGACCGCAATACAGAAATTGGTGAAAAAATTCGAGCTGTTGGGACAAGTTAGTGATGTGAAGAATAAAACTCGTGCACGTCGCTCAAGAACAGCCGAAAATATTGCTGTTGTAGCCGAGTGTGTTGAAGAAAATCCAGGTTTGCCATTCCTCGTCGTTCTTTGGAATTAGGCATTCCACAAACGTCATTACACCGTATTTTGCATAAAGATTTGGGGCTTAAGGCTTAAAAAGTCCAGTCAACACAAGAACTCAAACCGGCCGATCACCAACAACGGTGTGTCTTTGCTGATTGGGGAAAAATCATATTGAGTGATGAGGTCCATTTCCATCTTGGTGGTGGATCTGGGGCTCAGAAAATCCAAGAGTTATTGTTGAAAAACCTCTCTATCCTCAACGCGTGACTGTTTGGTGCGGTTTATGGTCCGGCGGAGTCATTGGACCTTACTTTTTCGAAAATGAAGCTGGAGCAACAGTTACGGTAAATGGATTGCGCTATCGAGAGATGATTAGCGATTTTTTATGGGCGAAATTGGATGATATTGCTCTGGACAACGTTCATTTTCAACAAGACGGCGCTACGTGCCACACAAGCAACGAAACCATTGATCTTAACATTGAATAATACCTCTTATTGGAAAACCCTTATAATATGTAAATTCATATGAATTCAAATGAGGATATTTGAGAGATACTGCCAATCCTCTGGAAAATTTGGAAATTAACGCGTTAATGCAAGTAACTGGAATAACTTTTATTGATTATTTAATAAACAGTTTGTTTTAGATTTCAGAAAAATTTTAAATTTCGAAAGAAGCTGTTCTCAATATATTTGACCCAAAAATATACCGTGCAAGTCTGTCGATAGCATAATAATAAAATGCTGTACACTTTATTCATCCTCCCAACAAGATGTAATACTTATTAGGTCAACGATGATGCTCATGTTATCCTCATGGATTGTATTCCGTAATTAGGCCTATCAGCTCTAGAAGCTAGGTCTGCCTAAGATGAAATTTTCTTACTATCCTATCGAGCATATTCAGAAAATACTTGGTTGTTTCGCAGGGGTTAGTATTCCATGAATGGGCACGCCAAGGAACTGCAGTTTGCCCCTTTATCAGCTACCTCGTTGCTTTGAACACCACCGTCTCCCGGCAACCATATAAGTTCAATCTTCAGCCTTGGAGTCGACGGTGTAATAAATTCTTACCGGACTTTTTAAAAGGGTGCCTGCATTTCCCAATGTTCCCTTGTAAGAAACCTAAGGACATACTTTGTTTCAAAAGAGATTATAAGTATTCGTTTGTTATTATGTGCCAAAAACAGTGGGTACTGTACCGACAACCTTTTGAATTACTTGTATCTGAAACTTCGATCGTCATCGGGTCCTCAATGATTCCTATGGTCGTCATATTTTGACCTCATGGGTTGTGTCCTGTAATTGTACCTGTCTTTTCTTCCAAGTTTTAGAAGAAAATCTGACTATTTTCTTTTTGGACTTATTACAAAACATGTTTGCAGTTCTGCAGCGTACAAGCTTATTCTGTCTTGCAACAGAATTAAACTTCTTCTTACATTCTTGAACAATCTTTGCGGTTTGCTTTGCGTTCTCCAGAGTTTTAGCCCAGCTTGACTGCCATTAAAAACTCCAATCAATTTCCCGCTCCACCTCCTCTCAATTATTCGTTCTGTTACTTTCAGGATAGCAAAAAATTCCGTTTGGAAAACATGGCGTAATGATACTTATTACTATTGCTTAAAAACCCTCCGGGTCCAGAACCCATTTCATTCTCGGACCTACTGGTAAAGAAAATATCCGTCGAACCCCTTTGAATGCATTCGGGATTACTCATCAAATTCCCTTCCAAATGAAACTATGGGCATAAAGTCATACTTAAGTGCCAAAAATAATGGATACTGCTTAGCATCTTAGTGGATTTGGATAGCATCTGAAATATTTCTCAGTGCCCCGAAGTTCCGCATTCGTGCCTGGAACCAAATTTATGGCGTCTACACATTCCTTTTATTGCTTCCTGTTCTATATTGAAATCTAAGAGGAGTAAATTAAAGATAGCATTTAGGTCATCACCGGAGGTTGTACTCATGGCACCCGTAATGCACAAACAGCCTGTATAGTTCCCGAAGTGTGGACTTAACCATAGTGCGTCGACACCAAATCACAGAGGAATATACCATAGTGGAAGAATTTATAATGAAGGGGTAAATTTGTGTATGCCCATCATCAATTAAGTTTTACTACAATGTGAGCGCGTAGTTCGGGCCGAACCGAATATTGCACATTCTTACTTGTTATATTGCCATTTTACAGTTATGTGTATTCTGTTTGACTTTCCAGCAATACAACAAAAATTAGTTTTTGTTGACAGTATACATACATCCGGATGGCTCCTCTAACTTTTGGAAATTAATTCTGCTATAAATAAAATAATTTTTTATTAGAAAAAGTAAACATTGTCATTGATTAGGAAGCTTCATTGAAACGACTTCCGTGGCTGGTTTACAGTAGCCGATTATGAAAACTAAATTTCCTTAGCACATAGCTCGAACCACGTCTGGATGGTTGGCAAAGCTTTAACGGAATCCGAAAAAAAATATTCTAGTAGACTCAACTCACCTCTTCTTCGCAGCCAGTTTACATCACCGTATCGGCTGATCAAAAATTAAGCCGATATGGATCTTATTGAAACAAAATGTCACTTATGTCACGCAAACAAGCCATCAATTAATATAGCATAGTATCAAAATAAAATTAATAAATAACACTGTGGTACAAAAATAAAAGGTGGAAAAAAACTTTGGATCGGACATGGTGAGGGTTGTAGCTTATGAAAAACTGAAAAGAATGGTATAGGAGAAATTTCCAATACACCCTCAAAATCTCATTTTATGGCCATAAAACCGTTTTTCAGTAGGTTGATGTGAAGAATAACTCCTAACTTCGCCAATTTCCATCCGATTTCGAATTTGCTTTTTTAGTTCGAAAGAACAAAAACAAGCCTTTTTGACAGTGTGTTAACATTTTTTCTGAAATGACAACTGACGAGACTGTAGACGGAAGTATTTGGAATTTTTTTATTTTTTCTCTATTTTTTCGACTTTGACATAATTTTTACGATATTATCCGATATTGAGGATTTTTTTTAGTACACCACTGTTATAGTAAATTTAGTTTTGCGTCGAATGAGCTATATTTGACTGTAATTGAATTAAAATTAATGGAGTTGTGTGAGTTTTAAGATTTTAGTTTTTTGTTTTACTAATTTGGTATGTAGATATAACTTACGCTAAATGGGAATAAGGACGTGTTTTGATGCGTTATTATCGATACGTAATATTTATTGGAGTGTATATGTATACATAAGAGTACACTGTACTGCATACAACAGAACTGGTTAGACTTACGAAAATATCTGACATATTATAGCACATTTTTTTTTTTCAATAGAAATATGAAAAAGCTCCCAAGTGTACCAAAGTTCACACTGTACATTGATTAACAAAAGAAGTTTGTTATTATAATTTAACCTTATTAAAACGTCAAAGTTTTATTGTTTGTTTCATTGAAATTCAAGAGATATAAATCAAAACGTTGCCAGAAAAGTCGAATTTCTCAATATTCTCCGATGATGTGGCATCATCAGCCTTATCATAAACCATATGATTGTTATTTTTATAAAACGGACGTAAACGGTCATCATTATAAAGCTCGAAAGCACATAAAGTATGCTGATGTTGCAACTGTTAAGAACCCCGTAGTCTTGGACGATATGATTGACTCAACTGCAGGAACTGAAGGAAGTTCAACTCATTGCTGATGATGATCAAACTGATAACAATAAACCTGATGATGAAGAGTACTTTTCGTCTGGTTCAAAGTCTTTAAAACGAGACATTGTATCAAATTCAGATTTTCAGGATCTTTCTCGTGATTTACATACTTCTATCGGGAAGACAATCTGAAACGCTCGCTTCTCGATTTAAACAATGGAATTTAGTTGATGACGACTTCAGATGAATAATGATGATCGAATGATGATGATCGAAATGACAAATGTACCGTACCATACTAACCTTCAAAGGGCCGTTTCCAATGCATTTTTAAGTTTGGAACCAGTGCCGTTGTGTACTTCACCGTACCATACCGTACAGTGCTGCACTGCACAATACTCCAATAAATATTATGCGTTTATAATGACACTTGTTATTATTTTCAGGCTTCGAAACGCATACCAAATCTCGTAGTAAAAAAAAGAAAAAATCTTAGAACCCACACAGCTCTATTAATTTTAATTCAATTACAGTCAAATATAGCTCATTCGACGCAAAATTAAACTTACTATAACAGTAGTGTACTAAAAAAAATCCTCAATATCGGATAATATCGTAAAAATTATGTCAAAGTCGAAAAAATAGAGAAAAAATAAAAAAAATCCAAATACTTCCGTCTACAGTCTCGTCAGTTGTCATTTCAGAAAAAATGTTAACACATTGTCAAAAAGGCTTGTTTTTGTTCTTTCGAACTGAAAAAGCAAATTCGAAATCGGATGGAAATTGGCGAAGTTAGGAGTTATTCCGCACATCAACCTACTGAAAAACGGTTTTATGGCCATAAAATGAGATTTTGAGGGTGTATTGGAAATTTCTCCCATACCATTCTTTTCAGTTTTTCATAAGCTACAACCCTCACCATGTCCGATCCAAAGTTTTTTTGCAACTTTTTTTTTGTACCACAGTGTAATTGGTGCTTATACTTCTGTTAGGTATTTGGCTGGGTTCCTCCTCCTATTTGTACTGTGCGCCTTTATGTTGTTCCACAAATTGTGAGACCTACCGTTTTAAGCCGACTCCGAACGGCAAATGGATTTTTATGAAGAGCTTTTTTATGGCAGAAATACACTTGGAGGTTGGTGATTGCCTGTTTTCTCTATCATATTGCTATTTCATACAGTGAGATTCGAACCTACGCACTCTCGAATGGTAGTCACGCACGTACGTTACTTCAATTCTCAGTCACATGAAATACTTGGTAATCGTACCACCAAACTGATGTGGTAGAAAAATCTGAGTCAACTTATTATTAATATTTATTTATTAAATTATAATTAAAATTATAATGTTTACAGCACTGGCTACCAGGGCTATCGGCAATGAGTCAACTTATTTACTTTTGAATTTTGCTATAGTACCGAGGCAAAACAAAGGTTTGCCATAGCCTGTCGAGGGGTGATCGCTATTAGAAAAAACTTTTTCGTTTCAATATTAACGTAGCAACCCATTCGGCTAACGAGGTTAACGAATAATGTCGCCTCACCAGAATTTATCCTCCATGAGGACTTGACGGTTTTCAGACGCCCTAAGAGTGACCATTCTATTGGTTAAGTAGATGTACCAGGGGAAAATCTAGCATCATTTGAACGGACGATTTTTCAAAGACTCTTAAACAAAGTTCGTTTTGTAAATTCGTTAGTAGTGAAATTAGTGTTTATTGTAAAATTATGATTTGTTGCCAGTTAATTCACAAATACTTTCCTTAGCAATATGAATATCTTTACCGTATCAGCCAATTGTTCATAGGCCATTGAAATGAGTATATTCACACTAGATAAATCCAGTGAAAGCAAATTTTTTAATAGAAGAGCATCAGTAACAAAGCTCCGGCTGGTAAATTAATGTATGCAATGAGAGCGCATAGCGACATTGGCAATTAAAAAAGTACTAGTATTGATTAGCATTGCATACAAATATTCAGTATTTCTGTAGTTAAGCTGTATGATTTAATTGAATTATTTGATATTCTGCATATTTCGGTCGTCTCATAAATATTTACATAATAATTTGCATTAAGCTTACTTGCTTATGCATACCATATAATACAAAAGCCAGAGCAGCTGGAACTGCAATCAATAGAGCGTAATTGGCAGTGGCCAACAAAGGTTATGCCAGACTAAACCAAATTAAGCCAAACAAGTCAGCTGAACTGTGTGTGTGCTGCTGCCTCAAGCATTAGCTTTTTCTCACACATACATACATAGCATTTCATCATGCATAATATTTTCACACACAACGTATGCATGTGTGCATACATATGTATTGACCAGGCTTCGTGCATAATTTATTTGAATAATAAATATGTGAATTGAAAAAAAGAAATTGTTTTTATTTCTATTCTATGATTGGTTGGACAGTGGTTATGCTCCGGAAATACTCTCATGCCGCCTAGTTATCCAGATCAAACCGTATGTATATACCCGCGCACACTTCATGGAATGTAATTTTTCAATTTTATGGTTTGCAATAGATTTATTTATTCAGTATAGTCTCCCTGAACATCAACACATTTGATCTAACGAGATTCGACGAATTTATAAGTTCCATCCCTGAAGTGGCAATATGGAGGGTAACAAAATACATTTCTATAGGTGTTATGACCTCATACATTTTTTAGGTCTGGAGTCGCTAGCGGCCAAATCTGATGAATATGGTGGATGCTCCAATAATTCGATATTTAATTCATAGAGTTTAGCCATTGTCAAAATGGTCTTGTGACACAGTGTATTTCCTGATGAAAAAGAATTTTTTTCTTTTGCAAACTGCGTAACTTTTCACCACTTTTTTCTTCAGTTGGTTTAAGAGGTTACAATAATATTCAGAACTTCTGAACTTCTTGTTTTGCAAGTTCCCAAAAAACTGATGCTAACACCTTTTTGGTCGATTTCTGGACACGAGCTCGTTTCGAGCCAAAGAGTCAGGTTCATACCACTCAATACCGTCTAGTTTTGATTTAGGATCATGGTGAAAGACCCAAGTCTCATCTATAGTGATGAATCGATGCACGAAATCCACTTTGTTCTTTCGAAAATGCTCGAAATGTTGCTGAGAAAGTCGCATTCGAACGTGTTTTTGTTCCAAAGTTAGCGAATGCGGCACCCATTGTGCACACAGCTTTCTGAAACCCAATACTACGGTCGAAATATTACTAGTACCCAATGTGATGCCCAGGGCTTCTACTAAATCTCTTTCAGTCACTCGATGATTTTCCTATACGATATCGCGTATTTGTTCTACAATTTGTGGTGTTGTTACTCTTTTTGGACATCCTTGACGTGGATCATCTTCAAGACTTGTACGACCACGTTTAAATTCTGCAACCCGTCTTTCTACTTTACTTATCGATGGCGAAAAGTCCCTGTACACTTTCAACATTCGATCATAAATATCCTTTGCTTTTAAATGTTCCACAACTACAAATTCAGTCACTGCACGATACTTGATTTTTTTCATTGTAGAAAATACAGTGACACGTCAATACCAAATGGCTTCTAAACAAAGAATTAATTGACGGATTACAATGAAACTTCACATACGTTCATATGAAGAGTGTAACCACATAGCAAAAAAAAAAGAGGAAAATTTAGACTAGTAGGAATGCCCCCTCTTATCGCGGCAATTTATTGAACAACCTAGTAATTGGCGGTTATACTCTTTCTTGAGTGCCAAAGCACCGAGCTCTTCCTATCGGTGGGGTTGGCTTTACTTTTTATGCTGCCCCTGAACGGTCTTTTATCAGGAGCTTTTATATGACAACAGAAATACTCTCGGGTATTTCCCATTTCCAGCCAAATGGCGAACGCTGTTAAAAAAACCTTTCTAACATTTGGCGTTTCGTGTCCACAGTTGATTGCGCCCACGCAAATTTATATGTATGGGTGCTTGTGTACAAACTAAACAAAATTACAACTAGCAATTTCGTTTTGTTACGATCCTTTGGCTGGCCCTAGTTTGAACAGCTTTTCACTGTAGTTTCTCTATTTTCATTAGACACTTAGCTAGGTAAAGCTACTTTCGCACGAAAATGTATAAATATTTGCGTAGGTGGTGGTTGTGTACAACTAAATAAATATTTTGCAAGCGCAAAGTGACACACGCGATGTCCCAGCCGTTTCCGGCCTCGGCACTGGCAGTATCCATGCACTGGCAATTATGCACATACCTACACATACATACATATGTATGCATATAACTAACACAGAGACGCGGTGCGCAGAACTTTTTCTCGTTCCTTGTTTGCTTCCTAATATGTGGACAAATAAGTTGATGTGTGCTCATCCCATATGCTTAAATTACAATCCAACGGATTTTGCTTTAGTTTTTAACAACTAACGATTTGCAAACAAATAAACTTTTCATACCACCACAAAGCAACAACAATAGCTCGGTGTTACTTGTGCACTTGTTTACCACGATATTATAATTTTTTCACATAACGGTTATATGCTGGAAGTGATGGGAATGTATGTATACAGATATATACTTTAGGTCATTAAATTAGATACCCCGGAGAATCCAAGTTTTTTTTAAATCAATAATTGTAGATATTCAATTGTGCATACATATGTGATTTGTATTTCATAGATGAATATAATGGGAAACTCAGGAACCTTACTGTTTACTTTTCATGGAACCAGTTAGACTCTCTTATGAAGCGTAGAATACGTTTTATTCGAACATCGGAGTAAGAGAGGCAAAATGGTATTTTCTTAACAACTTTGCTCTACTCCTAGCTAAGGCTGGACAATAACAGAGGAAGCGTTCTACTGTCTCTTCCTCGTCTCTACAACTTCTACAGCATTCATTCGAAAATATTCCTGGCCTAGAAGAGTGCCCGCCTAACAGCCAATGATCGGTGATACAAGCCACGACCGTCGAGATGTTCTCTCTTGAGAGGTTAAGCAAGTCCCCTGATATTTTCCTATCTATTCCGGTTCTAAAACACGCATTTTCTTCTCTCCATGACTTATTGGCCTTGTGGGGAATATTATTTTTTATCCTTAATTTGCAAGTTGCCATAGGAATTCTAATACTGTTTCCTCTGTTTTCAAACAGTTAGAACCCTTTAGATTAGTATAACAAATCTAAATAATAATTGAAGAATCTTTTAAAACTTAAACTAGTGGCAATAGGAACAAAAAGGAAATACTCCTGTGGCCATTGAAACAGGTTCAAAAGGAACTTAGTGATTTTATAAAAAATTCTGATATTCGTGCATGAACATCAAATAACAGAAACAATTTTTTTCTAATAACGGCTCCTCATAAAATGCCATCTGCTATTCGGAGGCGGCAAAAAACTATGAGTCCCTCCATTTGTGGATCGGCCTCAAGACGCACACCACAATTATTTTTAATCAATAACCACTGTGCGCACTATGATGGACAGTCACTTTTTGTATACGACTTGGCATACAGTAGAATTGCCAATCCTGCGGCAGGTTTCTGAGGGAGTGCTATGACTTTTTGTTATAAATCCTTCTTAATTTTGAATATTTCCTTGTCGATTCGCTTTTTTAAACCTCCCCAAAGTTTTCAGTGGGGCTTAGGCCGGGTTGAGCAATCCATAACTTCAACATTACTTTGTAAAAACCATTCACGTACTAATATTGACGAACAAGCTCCATCTGCAGGACTTTTAATTACAGAGAAGTGCTTTTAGTTACGCAGATTTTGTAAAACGAAAAACTGTTACTAATATCATAAATTAAAAGAACACAGTGAGGTGGGTTTCGGTCACTACCTTGTAGTAACCCCGAAGGCATATATTCAGTAAATTAATTTCCTTCCAATCATAACTGGCTTTTGGGCTGTCGGGAGAACTGCAACTCTCACGAACACACACTGTCACAGTTGTAAATAACCGAAAAAAAGAAAAGAATCTTCCATTTTTTCTGTGAAAGCCACGCCCTATGGAAGTATAGAATGTCAATCCTGGGCAAACCGCTGTTCGAGACTCTCGATAAACTGTCTGGCCTAGATGTCAGTAACCTTGGTTAGGTTGGTATGGTTGCCCAAGGAATGAGCACACTTGGACGAAGAAAAAATGCATTCGTCCTTTGTGGTACCATTATGAAGGAGGTGAGGTGAAAGAGAAAGACCGATGGAGTGTGTGGATTACAAACGATGACTATGCCGCGTTTGCCTCAACCGCTTTGTGCTGCTGATGAAATTTATCAGATTTTTAATGTCAGCGCCAGCTATATCATTAGGCGTAGCAAAGAAGTAAGAGCCAAGATGCCTGGATCTTAGCCCCTCCAGAGCAGGGCAGCTAAGGAGAAGGGGCTGAGATGATTCCACCTTATCCTCCATACATTCAGAGCAAAAAGGACTCGAAGTGATTCCAAGTCTCACAGCATGCATTCATCGCGCATAGTGAACTGTGAGAAAACGCACGAGATTCGAGAGCTGATATTTTGTCAACCTCAGAAGCTCGCCCGAGCGCCCGCGATCCACACGTGGCCAGAAAGATTTCGCGATCTTACAAGTTTGTGTACTTGCTCAACGCTCGCTGAGTTGGCGCGATGCTCATCTTTCCAGGAGCAGGTCGCAGGTAGTCAGGGAGATTTCAACTCTCTCACTTCGCGGGAAAATCACCTCACATGTCCCTTGTCTGGCCAGCTCATCCACCTCACAGTTTTCCGTAATGTCGCTGGAACCCAGATGAGGCTTATGTCAAAGAATTCGGACGCATTCGAAAGTGCGGTCAAGCAGTCCTTGACCAGTTTCGAATTCACTGTCACTAACCCGAGGGCCCTTATTGCCGCTTGGCTGTCGGAGTAAATATTTACTTTTTTGACTGTTAGTATGCATGTGAGC